>CM041778.1:96674682-96840819 GCA_023374045.1 Limonium bicolor
ATGGAGTTGCTGATCCCACTGTTCTAGAGAGATACATCGTCGAGCACGAGAAGGCCTTCGATGCCATACATGTGCCTGCTGGGCACCGAGTCGATATAGCAGCCTTTCACCTGAAGGACGCTGCCAGCACATGGTGGAGGTCCGTGAAGGCACATTATCTTGCTATAGAGGGTTTTGGGTGGACTGGATTTGTGGAGTTGTTAAGAGAAAAGTACTATCCTGCTCATCTAAAGCAGAGGAAGAGGGAGGAGTTTGAGTCCCTGAGACAGGGTAGTATGACAGTAGATCAGTACTACTCCTTGTTTATTGGGCTCTTGGACTTCGTCCCAGGAGTGTTTATTCTGATGCTGTGAAAGTAGAGAAGTTTAGAGGCGGGTTGAGATATGCTATTAAGGCCGCCATGGGTGCTACCTTGTACCCTACGGTTCAGGTAAAACTAATTGACAGTTTGTACCTTATAACTCAGTTGATTTGTTACAAATTCGGGGAACTTATTGATGTATTTCAGGAGTGTTATGACGCTGCTTCTCGGACTGAGATGATGGTGAACAGCCGGGAGGACGGCCAGGGGCAGAAGCGTAAGGCCCCAGAGAAAGAGGCGGAGACTGAGGCTGGAGGCGGAGGCAGTAAGGGCTGGAAGTAAGAACCACCCTAAGTTATTTAATCCATTTAAATTACTTACTTACTGCCTGCTTTTATACCTGCTAATCCTGACACTTTGACGATCACAGGAAGAAGAAGTTCTCCTGGAGGGAGAAGAAGAAGGAGTAGGCCAGCCAAAAGGGTAAAGACAAGGTCCTGTTGCTGACCGGGCCCACCTACGATGTGCAGCCTCTTAGATCTGTACCCCCTAAGGGTAAGCGATCTAACCTTGTGAATAAATTGTGTACTACACTACCCATTACCATCCTTGTATTAATCTGAGTGTGATATGATAATAGGTTCTGCACCCCAGCGCCACTTTCATTGCAAGCGCTGTGGTAAAGACCACCCGGGTGTCGACTGCACCGGGCAAGCGGTGGACTGCCACCATTGTGGAAAGAAGGGCCACAGGTCGTTCGAGTGCTTTGCTAATCCTGATAGCCGAGCGTACCGCCCGCAGAAGGGGACTCAGAGCGCACCTACTGGAGGAGGTGGAGCTCGAGGTGGCCAGAGGGGGCCGGCGCCCCAAGCCCAGAGAGGGCAGCAGCAGCTGCAGCAGCAGCAGCAGAACCAGAGCCAGAGGAACCCGCGGGCAACCGTATGCTGAATGCAGCGGGAGCTTCAGGCGCTGGCACTAGTACCCAGCGCGGTGAAGGTTAGCATTTGAAACCTTAACCATTGTATGAAAGCATGACTAAGTGTTACACGCTATATCTTAGCATGAATGTGTGTTTAAGTTACCGCTTTAGATGAACAACTTACCTAGGAAACCTTTTACCTCTTAGGAGACTTCGATATCTGCTATCCCACACTTACAAGACAAAGATCACCTAGACCCGTGGAAGAAAGGCGGGAGTACCCTAGTGAGTTGTGTCATGTAGTCAGACCGGGCATGATACTTCTCAGAGAGTTCCTAACCCTAGATGAACAAATCACCATAGTGAATGAGTGTAGAGCTTTGGGTAAGGGCATAGGAGGTTTTTATACCCCTGTATTTACTAGTGGTTCTAGAATGAAACTGCACATGATGTGCTTAGGAAAAGATTGGGATTCACAAGCTAGGGTTTATCGAGAGGTGAGGATGGTAGGTGACGTATCTATACCTAGGATACCTGAGAGTTTCCTTACCCTGGTGAGAAACGCAATGGATATTGCTCAAGACTGTGAGACTTATCCATTACCCAACATGACACCTGACGTTTGCATCATCAACTACTATGAACAGGGAGGAAAGCTTGGGATGCACCAGGACCGTGATGAGACGACCGAGTCCATCACCAGAGGAGTACCAGTTGTGTCTTTTTCCATCGGCGATGATGCTGAGTTCATTTATGGAGACCAGAAGAGGATGGATCTAGCAAGCAAGATCATCCTCAAGTATGGGGATGTGTTAGTATTTGTGGGGGAGTCGAGACTTTTATATCATGGTATTAAGAGCATTAAGCTCAATACCGCACCACCAGCTCTAGTGAATGATACCCACATCCGACCTGGCCGTTTAAATTTGACTTTTAGACAGTATTGATGTAATAGCAGTAGATAAGTGTGTAACCTTGTAAAATACAGTTGCATCCTAGACATGGAGCAAGCCAAGGAGTCTGGTAATGTCATCACAGGTATGACAATTACAAACAACAGTAAACTCGTGATTTATTGGGACTCGATGCTAATACGAGAGGTGATCTCAGGTACCTTCCCTATTGATGGTGTTAGTGCTTCCGTACTGTTCGACTCAGGGGCTTCGCATTCTTTTATTTCCTCGACGTTTGCTAAGAAGCTGGGGGCCACCCCCGAACAGCTTTCAGACTTTTCAGTCACCCTTCCTTCGAAGGAGAAAGTAGGTTGCACTAGACAGTATACAGGGTTAGAGATCAGCATTATGACTGAGACCTTCCCCATTGATTTGATTGAGTTCAAGAACTTGGGTTTTGACATCATATTGGCATGGATTGGCTACAGAAGCATAGGGGCCGCCTCCATTGCGCAGAGCATCGACTACTACTGAAGGGGCCGAGCGGCAAGACAGTGTCATACCGCAGTGTGAGGAGAGAGCCGACTGTCAAGATCGTGTCAGCATTGTCCCTGATGAAGGATGTTAGGAAGGGCCGACAAGCCTTCCTCTGTTATGTACAGGACACGAGACAGAGCGACGTGCCGGACGTAGACATTCCAGTCGTGGTAGATTATCCCGACTTATTTCTTGATGAGCTGCCAGGCATGCCGCCTGTGCGCGAGGTTGAGTTCGCCGTCGACTTGTTGCCAGGTACGGGCCCCATTGCTAAGGCACCCTACCGTATGGCACCGGCTGAGATGAGGGAGCTGAAGCTACAGCTGGAGGACCTCCTCGACAAGGGATTCATTCGACCTAGTGTTTCCCCTGGGGTGGTCCAGTGCTGTTCGTCAAGAAAAAGGACGCAGTATGCGACTCTGCATCGACTACCGCGAGCTTAATGCGGTTACAGTCAAGAACAAGTACCCATTACCATGGATAGATGATTTATTTGATCAGCTGAGAGGGGCCAGTGTGTCTCGAAGATAGATCTCAGATGGCTACTCCAACTTCAATGCCATGCCCAAGCTTCATACAAGCTCCAATCACAAAAATAATCACATATTCTTCTTCCTATCATCCTCCTCTATCATCCTCTCTTTTTAAAATTCCAAAAGGATGAAGTTGACCTCCATGGGTTTTCCCCATTTGAAGAGAAAATGGCACCAACGTGGAGCTTGGAGTCTCCTCTTCCTTCTAAGGTAAAATTTCCCAGAAAAAGTCATTTTTCCTTCATCTCTTGGTGTAATCGATTTTTCACCATTTTGATACCTTGTTTTCCTCCTTGTTTTTGAGCTCCAAATTAACCCTACAATGGTGGAGTAATCCCCTTCTTGATTCAAGGGTGAGAATCCCTCTTAAAAAGCTTCAAAAAGGTAAACCCTAACTTTGTGTTCTAGCCCTTTGTTAAATTGAGATATTCTAAGGGTTAGGTAATTAATGGAGTATGTTTTTATGTTCTGGGATGTTGGATGGGATGGAGTTTGGAAACTCCATGCCCTCTTAACCGATTTGGAGAAGATGAGGAGCAAGAGGAGAATTAAGGAGACTTGTGAAATTAAGGTAAGAAAACTACCTTGAACCTTGCTCTTAATTGTTTTAGAGTTTGGGATGGGTAAACAAATTAATGAACCTAAAATTGTGGATTGAAACCTATGTTGAGAATGTGTTTAATTGATTTTAGAGAGGTTGTGAATTAATTGTTGAATTGAGGGCCTTAAGAGCCAAATGTTTTGAGTTTGTGATTGATATTGTGGTTATTGAGATTATGGTGATTATGTTGTTGTTGATGGAATTTGAGGATTTGTTATGTGCTGCTAGGACCCTTGAAAGGACGTGACTAGATTAGGGATGAAAAGGATGAGAATTGGTGAAGATGAATGTATATATATATGGGGAGGTTATGGCAAGATTCTAGTAGAAAATGAGTGTTTGAGGATGGCTTGATGGATGAGGGAACTTAGGTGTTCAATTGGGTTGTTGGTGTTGAGTAGTGTGGAGTGGTAGCCTTGTAATGATGGATGAATAATGGAGATAAGAGAGTGCAAAAGTTATAGCATAATGGTGCTTGGTAACTTGGAATTTCAAGGAAAAGAATGGGTATTTGTAACTTGTGAAGCAAGGAGTGAGTGTAGGTTCTTAGGAGTGCAATTCTGGGTGGAAATTGCCTCTGTTAGCTGAGTTTTCTGGCACGTCCGAACTTCCGTCCGAACTTGGAAGTTCGGACATGCCCCGTTGCAATTAAATTTTCCGAGTTTTAAGTTGCGTCCGAACTTCCGTTCGAACTTGGAAGTTCGGACACTTGAAAATTTTTCCTTGGTTATTTTGCTTCGACTTGTGTCCGAACTTCGAAGCTCGGACACAAGTTCGGACGCTTGAAAAGTTTTTCTCAGATTTGCTTCGACTTGTGTCCGAACTTTGAAGCTCGGATACAAGTTCGGACAGTTGGAATTTTCCTTTGATTTTGCTTCGACTTGTGTCCGAACTTCGAAGCTCGGACACAAGTTCGGACATTCGTCAGTTTTCACTCTTTTGAGTCTCGACTTGCGTCCGAACTTCGGAAGCTCGGACACAAGTTCGGACATAGTGCAGTTTTGACCAAAAACCTTGTTTAAAGTTAGAAAATGATATCCAATGACGGGGATTGATGAGTAATGATGTTATAAAGTTGTTAAAGACATGTTAAGTGAGTTATAATGGCAATGAGTGGGTGTGAAAAGTTGTAATAAAAATGTGAAAGTAAAACAAGTTAAAAATGTGAAGTCATAAAACTACTTAACGGGAGTAAGTCATGAGCTTTAAACTTTAAAAAATCAAGTTACCCCGATGTTAACGAAAGTAAATGGAATGTTATCAGTTGTTCAAAGATTTGTCGAGGAACATGTGATGGCACATTAGAGTGAACCCCCGGTGACAGGTATGGTTTTCTTGCAACCTGTGTCCTACCGGATTACACCGGCTTGTATGCCAACTTGTTTTTCTGTGTGTTTGCCACCTTGCAAGATAAACATGAAATGAGTTTATAGTAATTCATTAATGTGGCGTAAATAATTCCGATACCGTTTAACCTTAATTATGTGTTAAACCATAGCTAACCGACTCTAGGGTCACATAAGAGATCGGTATTCGGATTAAACGTCCCAACCTACGGGAACGTACTAACTACGGCTATCCGTGCCTTAGTTGTATATTGTGGATATGTGCGTTGTGTGGTTTGGCCTAATGTATCGTTGATTAACGAATGTTGTTGTCCATGCTTGTCGAATGGGATGATACATCCCTTGAGTGTGATTAACTAAACTTGTAACACCAAAAGGTGTATGTATGTAATATGTTCCATAAAGGAACTTCCAACTAATATGTATATATTATGGGGGGTGAGGAATCCGGTCGTTCCGGTCGCGCGTGTTGTTTGGGAGTTGATGTATATATGTGAATTAACTCCCACTCTGTTATGTTAGGGTTGTTTTCCTTCTTGGATTTCAACCTCCCACTAGCTTAGCCAAGGCTTACCTACCCGACCTCCAATCGGGCTAGGGGGGAATTATGTGTAATGTTGTTAGGGTGTTGATGCCTATGTTCGCTTCGACCCCCTCTCTGTTATGTTATGGTTGTTTTTCCCTCTTGAATTACAACCACCCACAAGCTTAACCAAGGCTTACCTAACTCATCATTATTGGAGCTAGGGGAAATTGTGTATGGTGCGATCGGTCCTATATTGAGGCCGCCACACCTAAGTGAAGTAAGTGTATGTATGGTGTGCTCGGGCTTATATTACCCCCGGCACATCCTAAGTAAAGTGTATGTTCTTTAAGAAAAATGGTAGTAAGTTTTGTGCATGATGTTGCGTGGAGTATGTTGCTATGTTGGTGTGTGATGTATGTTCGTGAATGTTTTATGTGTTTAGTTTTACCATGCATGTCTTAAATATAATCAACCGCATGCTAAGACGACAAATAGTTGTGCGTGGCCCGGTAGCATGCGGGCTGCGGGATTACCATACCAGCAAAGGTGCTGAGCCCCTGGGGGCCACCCTTTCTTCTCTTTCCTGTTTCAGGTACAAGGAACTGGAAGCCGTTCGAGAGTAGGACGGGGTAGTAGTCGTTTGTATGTGGGTAGTCATATAAATTGTGTATGTATTGTAGGTGTAGTAAGACCGAAATTGTATCGGTGTTAGTTGGTAAATACTCGGTACAGTTGTAATGTAAGTGTATAATGATTGTTGGACATGGAACGGGATTAATGTGTAGTTGCTCGGGAGTTTAGTCCATCAGACCGGTACAATGTATGCATGTTAGCCTTGTTAGCCACGTGGGTGGTTAACGGCGTGTAGCACCCAAGAGTTAAGTGATGTTATGAGTTGTGATTTCCGCTGCAATGTGTTGTTAAGTGTGTTGTTGTAGTTGGGGTGTTACAAAAGTGGTATCAGAGCGAAGTATCGCTCTGATGACTGAATTACCGAGCTTAGGAAGTACCGACCGAGTTAGGATTTAGTACTTTGGGTTAAGGGTTGAGTGATAGCGTGAGAGATACGCTAGTTAGGGATTACCAGTGAATACTGGAAACCTACAATATCCTTCCCGCCCTCCACAATCCCTGTTTTATAACTGGGGAAAGAACGCCAGGGAGATGAAAGTCATCTCTTACTCGGGAGTACCCGATCTGGCTACTATTAAACATCTCTGTGAGTACGGAGAACCTGTCATACGGTAGATTCCAAAGAGTGGGAATCCCGGAGACGGTATCTACCTGAACAATGTTAACCGCATTAGTAGCGAAGAATGAAGAATCCTATGCTATGCATAGGAGAACAGAATTTCCGGCGACCTGGGTCGACATGCGGAGCAGTCGAGGACACAGCTTGCAGCGCACCAATCGTGCAACAGTGGAGAAGTGAAGTAATGAAACCCGAGGCGAGTGCCTACGGGATCACAAATGTTAACTAAAATACCAACAGTATACCAACTGATGAAGGAACTACAACGTGGTACCCAAACGAGAGACAAGTCTCAGTAACCACAAATGCATGGAACGAGCTACGAAGAAGTTATGATACTAAGCAAAAAGGGGTCTCCCAGAAAGGGAAACACCCTGGTTAAGGGTTGTCATGTGATGACAGTGAGAAGTACCCTGAAGATTGTTGTTAAGATTGTAAGATCAAGCTAAGGGCCAACGAGGCCACGGATGTCAGTGCGGATGATGAAAGCAATACCGCAACCAGTGTGTATTGAACCGATAACCAGATTGCATGGCGCACTTGCCATGGCAAGTGCTGCTACAACAAGGTTGTGCGGGAGATTTTTAACAACTACAAAGTACTCAGTAAAGTACCATGAAGTTAAGTGAGAACGTCATAACCGCGGAAGGGCTTAGCAGCCTGACCTCTGTAATTGGGAATACACCAGTCAGCAAGAAGCTAGACTTGGTTAAGGCAAAGAAACGTTATGAAACCACGAGAATTTTCTTTCAAACTTAGATTTATTTCCAAACTCTTTTTCAAAAACCAAATTTTCTTTCAAACCCAATTTATTTCTAACCTTCTTTTAACCCAAACCAAAGGACCTACACCGGCCTAAGTGCTACATGGTAGGTAAGTTGTACCCAGTTACTTTTGAATAACCGGACAGAAACCGGTAAACCCCAAGAGTAGCAACCCGAGGCAATGGATGGAGTTTATAATAACACAACAGTGGATAAACTTTCCCTTGATTAAGTTCGGGAAGCACGGAATGCATTATCACAGGATAATATAAGGGAGTTGACAACAGAATACTTCACCTAGGCGTGTGACGGACACTACGAGCGTACCAACTGTAAGGTGGGACGACCGCACTCCGTTAGGAGCTTGTGGGCCTGACAGACCTTCTTAAGGGTTAGTCGGGTAAGTAGCAATGTATTAGTAGGGTACCCCACATATGTATACGAGTAGAGTTGGGAACACGGGAAGTAGTCGACTCCATACTACGGTCAGCAGTAAAAGTCAAACAAGAGCGATGGATTACCAAGAATGGTTGGATTAAAGGAACCCAGCTAAGTTAAGGAGACTAAAGGAATTAGTGAGTTTATTTCAAGGAAATGTTTAAGAGTCGGGAAGTGCAAAGGGCATTGATTGGTAAGTAAAGACATCGTATATGTCTCAAGAATCCTGAAGGATGAACGTAATAGCTGGAGTAAGTACCCAGCCTATATATGGCGAGGCAGATGCCTACTATGGACACGTTAATGTACAATGATTGGGATGGGACTCCCGGAATGATCACTTAGACTATCCGGAGATGTCAATCTCACTGGAGAGGATATTTAACCCAGCCAAGAACGCAAGGCTATGTAGTTAATTAAACATACCAATAAGTGCAAGCCAGATGTGATGGCATAACCTAGTGACAACCAGGAGCTGTCCTTAAAGGGGTGTTTGGATCAACAGTGGTTGAACGAAATAACGTGACGGAAACGCAAGGGTTGAGACTGACACCCAGCTTAAGCGTAAGTCGTCAGGAGGAAGTCTGACATCCTTGAAGGGGCATCCCATGAAAGGAACCGTGATGCAACGGCCTGGTCATGGAGCCCAATACCCCCTCTTAACCATGTAATATTGTTCGGAGAAGTAAATTATGTGGACAGCCTACAGTGAGTAGAGCTAAAAGCAATAGGGCTTATGAGCCATAAATGGAATGTGTTAAGTAAATTTTATTGATTACGGAAGCTTATGTTATATGAGTAAATAAAGCGGATAACGAACCACTGCTTTAAGTGTGGGGATACCTCTTGATATTACGAGACCGCAACAGCGGTAGTTTATGTGAACTAAGTTCAGGGAATGTGTTAAGAGTTGACCATGTTGTTACTACGAAAAGAAGTGTTCATACCAGTTGTGGAGATCGAAAGAGTAATACGTCTAATGGCAACCACCATAGGTGTGGGATGCTAAATGTGTAATGAACAACGCTCAAGGAGCATAAAGATTCAAAGAATAGCGTATTCAGCAATCAGCAATCAGCCAAACAATGGGCGAAACACAGTGTAATGGCGGAAACTAAAATAATAGTGGATGCAGTGTGTAAGTTGATGTTATGCAGTGAGAAAGAGCACGGTGCGCAGTAAGCGACCGTTGTATAAATATTGCCAAATAATAATATGGCAAATGAGACCAGTTATGAGTTAAAACCAGTGGAGATACAAGATAAGTGATGATAAACAGACTGGGCAATAAGCCAGGAGTCGCTACTAGGTGATAAGGGACACAGTATGAATTCCTACTGCAATCGCATAAGAGATTCACCGCCAAGAGGTTACGCCTCTGCACTCTGTATGACTGAGTGTTTTGGTATTGCACTTGCGCGGTAATGATCGAGTGAGATAGCTAGGAAGTTTGGGGAGATGTTAATTGTGATAGAAGAACAAAGACTTATAATGTGATAAGTGACCGAGGCATAAGAAATGCAAGGTCGTACCAATGAAAGAATATTGGTACAGAACCAAGTGTGGAGACATGATTAAGAATAAGTGACTACAGTAGCACTACATGCCAAATACCGGTATGGAACATACCCCAATTGTTGGGAATAACAGGGAGAGCTCTACACATTAGGTAGTAGCTCAACCTCAACCGAAGTAAGTCGGAAGGAATCAAGTCAACCATTGTGGAATACATAGCAGTATACACAATATATTATCATGGAAGTGGATAGAAAGTTTTGAAACTCACCGAATTCGCTCACGGTAAGAAATACCACGCGTCGGTTGAGAACCCATTATTACCAAGGTGAAGGTGATAATCCTCTTTGTACAATACGGTAAGAATAACGTATGGGGCAAACTAAGCTCTAAAGTTATCAAGAGTTGCGCAGCAGAGAAACTAGTGAGCCAGCGATTCAAGTGTTGGATGTGTGTAGTGAATATGAATGAATGGTTAATTATTAACGCCTAGAAGCCCCACAGGCCAGAACCGAAACCGGTTAGGAGTTAAAATAAACTCTAGTGAGAATTCTTGGTTTAGGGACTGAACCACCAATATGGTTAAGATCCTCTAACCAGAACACATTGTATAACAGACCGCGTGGAGATAAAACACTTCACGACGGTAGAACATTTTTAACCAATGTTCAGTGATTGATTACGTGGGCGTAATCCCTTTTAAGGGGGGTAGAGCGCAAAACCGCTTAGTGTGTTTTACCGTACAAGTGTACGTGAACTATGGTGTGCATAGCACAAAATGATTTGTTCTGGTGATTGGTGCGTGTGTTACATAAATATACGCATTCATTCATGGTTTAATTGTGGTAATTGCGCACAGAAGATGCGAATACCATCGTGATAAGTGTGTTATTTGGTTAACAGATGTGTGTGAAAGTACAAGTATAAGGGAGCAAAGAAACTCCCGGGGAATTAAAACCCCGACAGTATATGTTCATATGATACTAAATGTAATATTGTGTATTATATTTTGATAAAAAATATATATATATAGATATATATATATACATATACAGTATCGTGACCTATGATGGGGTATGAAACCGATATAGAACCTAGTAAGAATTAAATTCCCTAGATGACTTGGATTAAGTTGAATTTGGTGACGATTGATAGACAAAGTTCTATCCCTTGGAGATGTAATGATTATGACTAGATGGATTAAAAGATAGAAAATGTTCATGCTTGAATTAGTTGCTGTTTGAAATTGAAGTGGGAGGTGAAACTTGATTATCATGAGATCAAGGGAAGCCGAACACAAATTGGGGTGGAAAGATAGTTCAACACTGATGCTGATCACATCAGGGTTGGATGATTCTTGAAACTCCCTATAAGTGGTCACAAATAATCACATCAAGAATAAGATGCAGTTAGCAATAATTGGACTTGGAGTTGTATTGTGTTTCAAAAGAATTTTAAATTGGTGGTTTCAAATTTTCAATTGGTATTTTCAAGACTTCAAGTAATATTTCTAAGATTCTTAAGTGGTATTTTCAAAGGAAGGACTTCTCTTACTTGACCTAGTAAAAAGGATTTTCAATTGGTACTTTCCAATAAAGGATTTCATTCTACTTAACCTCATATAGAGTATTTTCGTATTACTTGCTCACGAGCTGAGGACGTATGAGCCTTTGTCTTCGGACCGGTGACATGAGAAGTATATTTAAAGATGTATGTGATTGTTTTGATCTCCCAAAGGAACGGGGACCAGAAGGTGTCCATCGCGACCGGGTTCTGCGGGATCACAGTGTATATGTACTCAACATGGGACTCGAGCCCATGAAGAGATGGAAAAGGTATTTCTGGTTGATATACATGCTAAGACATGTTGTGTGGTATATGTAATAAGTATTATTTTGACCTTGAGTCCTAATGTGGTTGAGTCCCGGAGGTGTTATGTTACCTAGACCTATGTGTCTAAAGGTTGTTATGTTATCAAGACCTAAGTGTCTAAATGTTGTTATGTTACCCAGACCTAAGAGTCTAAGGGTTGTTATGTAAGTACGGATGTTGATAAGATACCCGGACCGTTGTTCGAGGTTATAATGTAAGTATGTTATGTTATGTATGGATGTGGATGTGTTACCCGGACCGTTAAGTCCGAGGTGGTGATGTAAAGTATGTTTGGGTATGGAAGTTTTATTTTACAAGTAACCCCTGTGTTCTAGTTCAAATGATGCCAGGGAAGTGTGAACTTCGAGGACGAAGTTCTTTTAAGGGGGGTAGATTGAAATACCCCAAACCTTAATGTGCCAATTAATTGTGTAATTATGATTTTCGAAGGCTAAATAAGTCCTCAAGATCAATGGTGAGAAATAGAACCAAAAAGAAAAAAAGAAGAAAGAAAATGCGTAAAGTCACAGAACGTGAAAATGCGTATTAATTATTTTAGGAGGTACATAACCTTCATTAGGGTTATAAATATATTTCTATACCCTAATTACACACTAAGAAACATGTGGGAAAAATTCCGGAAGAAAACGGATCCGAACAATGCGTTAAAACGCTAACGGAGTCTTAAAGCGCGTTTTCGAGAAAACCCGAAAACGTGACTTTAAACAGTTAAATGACCCCGTAAAAATCATAGTTGATTATGTAACTATAATAAAATGTTAATGGGAGTTTAATAACCATTAAAATAAATGAAACAAGAGAATTCCGGAAAACGGTCCCGGGTAGTAAATAGTGCGAAACCGGGTAAATAAACGAGCGTTTTCTGTAAAAGACGAAAACCGCTCCAGTGTGTATACATTAGTGGGCCGGGTTTATTAATGTAGACAGCTCACTCACACATGACTAGTTAACTAACTAATTAAGTCAAAAGAGCCAAATAACAAAAGGGTACAAATACCCCTTTTTCCCTCTCTCTCCGCTTATTTCTTTTCCCTCTCTTCCTCTCCTTCCTCTCTCTCTTTCTTCCCAGCCGGCTCCATATCCTTCCCCAATTCACCGATTTCTCTCCTCCTTCTCCAATGGCTACTCCAACTTCAATGCCATGCCCAAGCTTCATACAAGCTCCAATCACAAAAATAATCACATATTCTTCTTCCTCTCATCCTCCTCTATCATCCTCTCTTTTTAAAATTCCAAAAGGATGAAGTTGACCTCCATGGGTTTTCCCCATTTGAAGAGAAAATGGCACCAATGTGGAGCTTGGAGTCTCCTCTTCCTTCTAAGGTAAAATTTCCAAGAAAAAGTCATTTTCCTTCATCTCTTGGTGTGGTGTAATCGATTTTCACCATTTTGATACCTGTTTTCCTCCTTGTTTTTGAGCTCCAAATTAACCCTACAATGGTGGAGTAATCCCCTTCTTGATTCAAGGGTGAGAATCCCTCTTAAAAAGCTTCAAAAAGGTAAACCCTAACTTTGTGTTCTAGCCCTTTGATTAAATTGAGATATTCTAAGGGTTAGGTAATTAATGGAGTATGTTTTTATGTTCTTGGATGTTGGGATGGAGTTTGGAAACTCCATGCCCTCTTAACCGATTTTGGAGAAGATGAGGAGCAAGAGGAGAATTAAGGAGACTTGTGAAATTAAGGTAAGAAAACTACCTTGAACCTTGTTCTTAATTGTTTTAGAGTTTGGGATGGGTAAACAAATTAATGAACCCAAAATTGTGGATTGAAACCTATGTTGAGAATGTGTTTTTTAATTTTAGAGAGGTTGTGAATTAATAGTTGAATTGAGGGCCTTAAGAGCCAAATGTTTTGAGTTTGTGATTGATATTGTGGTTATTGAGATTATGGTGATTATGTTGTTGTTGATGGAATTTGAGGATTTGTTATGTGCTGGTAGGACCCTTGAAAGGGTGTGGCTAGATTAGGGATGAAAAGGATGAGAATTGGTGAAGATGAATGTATATATATTATGGGGAGTTATGGCAAGATTCTAGTAGAAAATGAGTGTTTGAGGATGGCTTATGGATGAGGGAACTTAGGTGTTCAATTGGGTTGTTGGTGTTGAGTAGTGTGGAGTGGTAGCCTTGTAATGATGGATGAATAATGGAGATAAGAGAGTGCAAAAGTTATAGCATAATGGTGCTTGGTAACTTGGAATTTCAAGGAAAAGAATGGGTATTTGTAACTTGTGAAGCAGGAGGAGTGAGTGTAGGTTCTTAGGAGTGCAATTCTGGGTGGAAATTGCCTCTGTTAGCTGAGTTTTCTGGCACGTCCAACTTCCGTCCGAACTTGGAAGTTCGGACATGCCCCGTTGCAATTAAATTTTCTGAGTTTTAAGTTGCGTCCGAACTTCCGTCCGAACTTGGAAGTTCGGACACTTATTGCTCGACTTGTGTCGAACTTCGAACTTCGAAGCTCGGACACAAGTTCGGACGCTTGAAAAGTTTTTCTCAGATTTGCTTCGACTTGTGTCCGAACTTTGAAGCTCGGACACAAGTTCGGACAGTTGGAATTTTCCTTTGATTTTGCTTCGACTTGTGTCCGAACTTCGAAGCTCGGACACAAGTTCGGACATTCGTCAGTTTTCACTCTTTTGAGTCTCGACTTGCGTCTGAACTTCGGAAGCTCGGACA
The DNA here is from genome assembly GCA_023374045.1 of Limonium bicolor. Taxonomy (NCBI): domain Eukaryota; kingdom Viridiplantae; phylum Streptophyta; class Magnoliopsida; order Caryophyllales; family Plumbaginaceae; genus Limonium; species Limonium bicolor. Next base: position 96,688,878 of record CM041778.1, read on the forward strand.
CAAGTTCGGACATAGTGCAGTTTTGACCAAAAACCTTGTTTAAAGTTAGAAAAATATCCAATGATGGGGATTGATGAGTAATGATGTTATAAGGTTGTTAAAGACATGTTAAGTGAGTTATAATGGCAATTGAGTGGGTGGAAAGTTGTAATAAAAATGTGAAAGTAAAACAAGTTAAAAATGTGAAGTCATAAAACTACTTAACGGGAGTAAGTCATGAGCTTTAAACTTTAAACAATCAAGTTACCCCGATGTTAACGAAAGTAAATGGTACGTTATCAGTTGTTCATAGATTTGTCGAGGAACATGTGATCGCACGTTAGAGTGAACCCCCGGTGACAGGTATGGTTTCTTGCAACCTGTGTCCTACGGGATTACACCAGCTTGTATGCCAACTTGTTTTTCTGTGTGTTTGCCACCTTGCAAGATAAAGCATGAAATGAGTTTATAGTAATTCATTAATGTGGCGTAAATAATTCCGATACCGTCTAACCTTAATTATGTGTTAAACCATAGCTAACCGACTCTAGGGTCACATAAGAGATCGGTATTCGGATTAAACGTCCCAACCTATGGGAACGTACTAGGTGCTCCTCATCTTCTCCAAATCGGTTAAGAGGGCATGGAGTTTCCAAACTCCATCCCAACATCCCAGAACAAAAAACATACTCCATTAATTACCTAACCCTTAGAATATCTCAATTTAACCAAAGGGCTAGAACACAAAGTTAGGGTTTACCTTTTTGAAGCTTTTTAAGAGGGATTCTCACCCTTGAATCAAGAAGGGGATTACTCCACCATTGTAGGGTTAATTTGGAGCTCAAAAACAAGGAGGAAAACAAGGTATCAAAATGGTGAAAAATCGATTACACCAAGAGATGAAGGAAAAAATGACTTTTTCTGGGAAATTTACCTTAGAAGGAAGAGGAGACTCCAAGCTCCACGTTGGTGCCATTTTCTCTTCAAATGGGGAAAACCCATGGAGGTCAACTTCATCCTTTTGGAATTTTAAAAAGAGAGGATGATAGAGGAGGATGATAGGAAGAAGAATATGTGATTATTTTTGTGATTGGAGCTTGTATGAAGCTTGGGCATGGCATTGAAGTTGGAGTAGCCATCTGAGATCTATCTTCGAGAAACACACTGGCCCCTCTCAGCTGATCAAATAAATCATCTATCCATGGTAATGGGTACTTGTTCTTGACTGTAACCGCATTAAGCTCGCGGTAGTCGATGCAGAGTCGCATACTGCCGTCCTTTTTCTTGACGAACAGCACTGGACCACCCCAAGGGAAACACTAGGTCGAATGAATCCCTTGTCGAGGAGGTCCTCCAGCTGTAGCTTCAGCTCCCTCATCTCAGCCGGTGCCATACGGTAGGGTGCCTTAGCAATGGGGCCCGTACCTGGCAACAGTCGACGGCGAACTCAACCTCGCGCACAGGCGGCATGCCTGGCAGCTCATCAAGAAATAAGTCGGGATAATCTACCACGACTGGAAATGTCTACGTCCGGCACGTCGCTCTGTCTCGTGTCCTGTACATAACAGAGGAAGGCTTGTCGGCCCTTCCTAACATCCTTCATCAGGGACAATGCTGACACGATCTTGACAGTCGGCTCTCTCCTCACACTGCGGTATGACACTGTCTTGCCGCTCGGCCCCTTCAGTAGTAGTCGATGCTCTGCGCAATGGAGGCGGCCCCTATGCTTCTGTAGCCAATCCATGCCCAATATGATGTCAAACCCAAGTTCTTGAACTCAATCAAATCAATGGGGAAGTCTCAGTCATAATGCTGATCTCTAACCCTGTATACTGTCTAGTGCAACTACTTTCTCTCCTTCGAAGGAAGGGTGACTGAAAAGTCTGAAAGCTGTTCGGGGGTGGCCCCCAGCTTCTTAGCAAACGTCGAGGAAATAAAAGAATGCGAAGCCCCTGAGTCGAACAGTACGGAAGCACTAACACCATCAATAGGGAAGGTACCTGAGATCACCTCTCGTATTAGCATCGAGTCCCAATAAATCACGAGTTTACTGTTGTTTGTAATTGTCATACCTGTGATGACATTACCAGACTCCTTGGCTTGCTCCATGTCTAGGATGCAACTGTATTTTACAAGGTTACACACTTATCTACTGCTATTACATCAATACTGTCTAAAAGTCAAATTTAAACGGCCAGGTCGGATGTGGGTATCATTCACTAGAGCTGGTGGTGCGGTATTGAGCTTAATGCTCTTAATACCATGATATAAAAGTCTCGACTCCCCACCAAATACTAACACATCCCCATACTTGAGGATGATCTTGCTTGCTAGATCCATCCTCTTCGGTCTCCATAAATGAACTCAGCATCATCGCCGATGGAAAAAGACACAACTGGTACTCCTCTGGTGATGGACTCGGTCGTCTCATCACGGTCCTGGTGCATCCCAAGCTTTCCTCCCTGTTCATAGTAGTTGATGATGCAAACGTCAGGTGTCATGTTGGGTAATGGATAAGTCTCACAGTCTTGAGCAATATCCATTGCGTTTCTCACCAGGGTAAGGAAACTCTCAGGTATCCTAGGTATAGATACGTCACCTACCATCCTCACCTCTCGATAAACCCTAGCTTGTGGATCCCAATCTTTTCCTAAGCACATCATGTGCAGTTTCATTCTAGAACCACTAGTAAATACAGGGGTATAAAAACCTCCTATGCCCTTACCCAAAGCTCTACACTCATTCACTATGGTGATTTGTTCATCTAGGGTTAGGAACTCTCTGAGAAGTATCATGCCCGGTCTGACTACATGACACACTCACTAGGGTACTCCCGTCTTTCTTCCACGGGTCTAGGTGATCTTTGTCTTGTAAGTGTGGGATAGCAGATATCGAAGTCTCCTAAGAGGTAAAGGTTTCCTAGGTAAGTTGTTCATCTAAAGCGGTAACTTAAACACACATTCATGCTAAGATATAGCGTGTAACACTTAGTCATGCTTTCATACAATGGTTAAGGTTTCAAATGCTAACCTTCACCGCGCTGGGTACTAGTGCCAGCGCCTGAAGCTCCCGCTGCATTCAGCATACGGTTGCCCGGCGGGTTCCTCTGGCCCTGGTTCTGCTGCTGCTGCTGCTGCTGCTGCTGCTGCCCTCTCTGGGCTTGGGGCGCCGGCCCCCTCTGGCCACCTCGAGCTCCACCTCCTCCAGTAGGTGCGCTCTGAGTCCCCTTCTGCGGGCGGTACGCTCGGCTATCAGGATTAGCAAAGCACTCGAACGACCTGTGGCCCTTCTTTCCACAATGGTGGCAGTCCACCGCTTGCCCGGTGCAGTCGACACCCGGGTGGTCTTTACCACAGCGCTTGCAATGAAAGTGGCGCTGGGGTGCAGAACCTATTATCATATCACACTCAGATTAATACAAGGATGGTAATGGGTAGTGTAGTACACAATTTATTCACAAGGTTAGATCGCTTACCCTTAGGGGGTACAGATCTAAGAGGCTGCACATCGTAGGTGGGCCCGGTCAGCAACAGGACCTTGTCTTTACCCTTTTGGCTGGCCTACTCCTTCTTCTTCTCCCTCCAGGAGAACTTCTTCTTCCTGTGATCGTCAAAGTGTCAGGATTAGCAGGTATAAAAGCAGGCAGTAAGTAAGTAATTTAAATGGATTAAATAACTTAGGGTGGTTCTTACTTCCAGCCCTTACTGCCTCCGCCTCCAGCCTCAGTCTCCGCCTCTTTCTCTGGGGCCTTACGCTTCTGCCCCTGGCCGTCCTCCCGGCTGTTCACCATCATCTCAGTCCGAGAAGCAGCGTCATAAACTCCTGAAACATCAATAAGTTCCCCGAATTTGTAACAAATCAACTGAGTTATAAGGTACAAACTGTCAATTAGTTTTACCTGAACCGTAGGGTACAAGGTAGCACCCATGGCGGCCTTAATAGCATATCTCAACCCGCCTCTAAATTTCTCTACTTTCACAGCATCAGAATAAACACTCCTGGGACGAAGTCCAAGAGCCCAATAAACAAGGAGTAGTACTGATCTACTGTCATACTACCCTGTCTCAGGGACTCAAACTCCTCCCTCTTCCTCTGCTTTAGATGAGCAGGATAGTACTTTTCTCTTAACAACTCCACAAATCCAGTCCACCCAAAACCCTCTATAGCAAGATAATGTGCCTTCACGGACCTCCACCATGTGCTGGCAGCGTCCTTCAGGTGAAAGGCTGCTATATCGACTCGGTGCCCAGCAGGCACATGTATGGCATCGAAGGCCTTCTCGTGCTCGACGATGTATCTCTCTAGAACAGTGGGATCAGCAACTCCATCGTAGGTAGGTACCCCCGCGTGTCAGCTACGCTCTTCAGCCAATTCGGCTCTCTAGGTGCGGGTACGGGTGGGACTACCGGTGGTGCAGGTGGTGCTCCTATATGGATACCTCCCAACTGGGCTAGCTGAGCGAAGACGGCAGCTACAGTCTCAGCCATGCCCACGGGTGGGCCTCCGGAGGTCCTCCTCCAGGCCCGCCGCCTCCTCTTCACCACCTCCTCTGCCTCTGCCAGCTGATCGTCTTCCGGAAGACATCTGAAGAATTCAGAACCAAAGTCAGCTCTAGGTATAAATACTGTACTTTCCCTACTATAACTTAACTCAAATCATTCACAACTATCTCCTGGTACTGGTGTGTAAATAACCTAGGCTCACGGTACTTAAACTACTATCTCTTGTAATCAGAGCGGAGTTCTGATACCACTTTTGTAACACCCCTACTAATTCGGCTCCTAATAATCCTATAAAAGTCACGCACAATAATATCTCGCAGCGGTAAAATAATAACTGTCGCCCTAATGGTGTCACTGTTATCACTCGCCCATACGAGTGATAACGAATTACCTGATAATCAACTTGCGAAACGTATTCCCGCAGTGACCACAAGAGATAGATAGTAGAACTTAAACAACTTAAAACAAATCTAACATCAACAATTATTACAGACCGTGAGCATCTAAACCAAATACACCTTGGTTAACAACCCGAGTCCAAAACCACCTGAGTATCACACCGTACCAAGTCTAAACCAACCGTACTATCACAATGGTCACCTCGCTGCGACCCACCAGCTATTCACCTGAAATAAAGATGGTTTGTGGTATGGAATCAGCCCCTGCTGAGTATGTCATCACATGCCCCGTCATGCCCCAAAGACCCCTCAATTATTTGGTCGAGAGCATGAGGTTCATTACATGCAACACCGTTTTAATATTTAAAACTGTAAAACAATTAACAGTAACATCCATACAATAACACAACCATCATCATACATAATATAACCACAAGTATAACCAATGAACAACCAAGCGAAACAACGAGAATGATAAACAAGTACTAATTCTCGTCCATGGTATAGAAACCAATATCGTTCGCCAATGTATAATTCTCAATTGTTTTAATTTTTCAGTTATACCTAGTGACGATGTCTCGTTAAAACGACATGTCCCTAGTTACCCATATATTATGGCGGGTCACCCACGGCAGTAGCCACTCCACTCCAACGGTAGAGTCTCCGACCAACGAGCCATTCTAGCTCACGGGAAATTTTCTTGATACTTGCGGACCCGTACGCGGACATCCTGGTATCGTTTTTGTGATCACAGGCGCACCAAGAGCCACATCCTCTTTGCTTTACTTTCCATCTTTAATTAATTATTTATTCCATCGCATCGCATTACCAAATTTTACTAACACAGCAGACTAAGGTCATTAGTCCAATCCAGAGTCTGTAACTCGGGATCCAGTGTTAGATACGAGAGCGGCGTATAGAAGGCCAGTGCTCCGTATAAAAGTCTCGGATAATATGTATATCTTATTATCCTAGTGCTACAACGTTTTTCTGACGATCCTTATACTTCATATAAGATGGCACCATAGCCGCTAGTTCGTTTTATATATATTGGTTCATATATACGAACCGGTACTGTTAACTCAACAACAGTAATATTAAGCACCTATAAATATACAATTCATGCATATTAATTATCACATTCAGACAAACAATCTTATCATAGATCACACAGAAGTCTGAACTGAGGAAGCCCTCAGAGACAATCAGAGACACATAACAACATACCGTTCACCCTGATGTATTACGGTGGAGTATGAATCAGCAAGATCCTATGCTCCTTGTGTAGCCTCTAACAATCTAAACAATACATAATGCTACTGATTAGCATACCGTATAACAACACAATTCTACGGTACCCCGTACCGTCACTAACACCTCCCGGTTAACCCCCCCCCCCCCCGTTATTAACTATCAATGTTTGTCGGGTTTTAGGTTTAACTCGAGATCGGGAGAGAGTGTTATATTACATGCGTAGTCTTGTTTGCATATTGGTATAGTTATTGTTAACTTGTTATCGCATGTAACTAATGTTTGTAGGTCGTATAGTTTGTTTCTTTATTGCATGTATGGTTCTTTGTCATGCACTATACATCTCACCTTAGTATTTATTTTTCTAAGGTTTGTCTCTTTCTTTTTTTAAAAAAATCAATGTGGTATAATTCATTTGTAAACTATACTTTTAATTACATGAATTCTTATTATCACATGTTCACTCTTAACATTAGAATTTCCATATCTAATGTTTATAATTCTTTTCCCCTTATCTATTATCATTTTAATTATGATAATTTATAATTATTGAACCACATCACATTTTCTCTACACCATTACATATTTATTTATATATGTGTAGTATGGAACTATTTATTATATGGTAAGTCTTATAATCTATATTCATTCCTTTTAATGAATACCTCTTATATTATAAATGTTATAATTCTTATAACATTAAAAACCATGTTATAAGTTCCATTTAAAAATGTTAATATTTTCGAACAGCACCTATGTTCTTAAATATTTACAAAATCCACCACTTAATTAATATAATGTCATATTCTAGTTATATAACATATCTTATGACATTTAAGTCATTAAAACAATTATAACCTATAGTTTTAAATTTTTTAAAATACCAACAACCCTAATATTTTCGGCTTTTCTTATAACCACTAAACTTCTATAAAATCACAATTCAATCCCAATTTATAATACATAGTTTCCTAATTCCATTAAACTATATTATTATACATATATCTTTATAAAACCTCATATATAATTCCAAAAATTACCAAACTATACCAAAAAGGTTATAAATATTATTCCTAACCTTATACTTCTTTTAATTCACGGTTTTCTATACATTTGTTACCTATTTGTAACAATGTTATAAAATATCATATATTATACTTATATAATTCATATGAACTCCAAATTTAACCAATAAACTTCTAAAAATTTCTAATAACTTAAGGACTTTACTAAACTCCATTTAGCACCCTTAGTTTCGGTAATTACATTACTACCCCAAGACTTATAAATCTTTTACAATTTATTAAGTATCTTATTATAAGGTAGTATTTTATTTCTTAAATTTTCTAAACTTGGTCAAAGTCTCCTATATAGTCAACTTTGACCCTAATACCAAATGGGAACCAATCTTTTTGGTAATTACCAATAATAACCTATACTTTTCTTTTTTTACAATTTTGACCCAAAACTTTATAAAATGTTATAATTTTTGTTAAATTCATTTAAAAACCCTAAATTGCTCTAAATTAAGCCCATGACTTTCTAAATTCCTAGTAATTATGAATTGGCCCCAATTTTAATTATAAGCATAAATAAAACTAATAAGTTATAACTTAATTAAAATGGCCTAATGACATGGCCTTATTACAACCTTGAACTTGCAAAATAAATTACACAATAAATGTCTCAAAATATAGCATTATATTCAGCCTCACTTAGGTTTAATTATTTTTCCCATAATGTCATAATTTGACCATTATGTTAATTAAATCCCTTAAATGACTAGCTTAATTTATCTTAGCCATTTTTTTTCATTTTTTAGGTCATATGACCTATATATGAAGTTTCACTCTCTCGGCCATATATATATTATATAGCTTAAAATTTGTAAAAATCATAAGTTTAAGGTGTTTATACCTTGATTTATCCCTGTATGCTCTCGGCCACTTGTAGGAAAAATCACCACATGGTTTAGACATGTTTAATACACAAAAACAAGATATGGTTACACTCCAAGCTTGAGCTTAACCATAGGAATAATTAATGTAAGATTTAAGAAAAAATCACCTTAAAAATGCAAGGGAAGTTCTAAGTGGTTTCGACCTGAACCAAACACACCACAAGGTGTTAGATCCACCATATTGACATAGGAAATAGTTAGATCTCGAAATGCTACCTTGTTATTAGGTTTTACCCTGGAAAAATGCCTTAAAAGAGAGTATTTCCTTGGATCTTGGTCACCCTTGCTCCAAATGGCTAACCAACTGAATGAGTATGTAAATATGAAGATTATGAGTGTATAAACTCATAAAAATTGAAGGAAGAAAACCGCATGGAAGATTGAGAAGCTTAAGGTATGTTTTTACCTTAAAATGTAGATTTGAACAACCTTGGTCCCTCTACTGGTCTCAACCGAGTTTAGCTCTTGTTCTAACCTTAGAACACTGAGAATAAGCCATAGGAATTGTTGAGCCACGAAATCTAGGTGTTGGTAGTGAAAGATGAAGAAAAAGGGCTAAAAATGACATTAAAACACTTACCTTAAGGACTTAGGAGCTAGGTTTGCCTTCCATGTTCAAGAACAAGCTTTGAGAGCTTCAAAGGAAGGGAGAGCTCAGCTGGGCAGAGGAGAATCGGACAAGGAAGGAAGGAGAAGATAGGTAAGGTTTGAAATAATGTAAAAAGTAACTTAATTTTCAAAAAGTAAAGTATTAGGTAGCAATTATTGTCAATCAAGGACTTATGCTGCCTCCTCTCTTATGCCAGCCGATTTCCATGTCCAAGTGGGTCAATTAATTGACCATTGACCATACTTGGTCATTTGACTCATGCGGGCCCACTTTAGGGTTTTATTAATATTTTAATATTAAATTTGTAAAAATTCATAAATTTATGGAATTAAATTCCTAATATGATATAATATGATTATATATCATATTTAAGGATAATTATAATTTTTAAGCCCATTAAAAATCAATTTAAAAGGCAATCTCACAAAAACGTGCTTTAAGGAGTTTTAGCGCACATTTTTGTGTCACAGGGTGTTCCTGAGCTTAGTTTCTCCTTGAGAACAGTTTTTGTTGTGTTCCTTACTTAATAAATAAACTTCACTTATATTTGAGTCATATCTCTCATGGTGTCTTAAGCACATCTTGGCTTTACCGATCTTTTGGCTTTACCTGTCTTAAGATTGTTTTTTTTGTTCTTCTTATCATATATTTTGATGTTTTAATCTCATCTTAGATCATTATTTTTTTCATTTTTTAGGGGTTTCACTTCTCCTCAATCTAGCGGCTACATATACATACACTTAGGGTAGTTTTTACTTAAAACCCTTTAGTATATGCACTTAATGTCAAGGTAGTAATTAGTTAGTATTTACATTTGATAACTTTCTTACACGCTTTCTTCCCACTTTGGGCAGAATTTGTTCCTTGTTCCAGTAGTCAAGCGACATCATATACATACCAATAAAAGATGGTGTTAGTCATCTTACATTAAGGTAATTTAAGTTATAACATATGCTTGGTAATGTCATGGTTTCTACCTTTTTATAGTAGGCTGGTAGGGGTGTATTTGTGCCTAAATTTGGAGCATAATACGATGTTTAATACACCATCTAAACTATAGTATACAACCGGTAATATAAGATAGGGAAAAGGTTAATAATTTACCTTGTTTTAATGACTTTTACTAGGCTTAATAACACCATAAGATGCAGCACATGAAGGGTGACATCTTCACTGAATGTCTACGTAAAGCAAGAAGGAAATAAGCTGGAGAAACTTACAATTACCAACCGGAACTTAAGAGAAGAGGGACTTGAGTTTAAATCCCATTTTTACCTTAGGAAAGAACTGTCCTCCTCCTCTGACTTTTCCACCGAGAACATGTTTAAACTGAAGAAAAAAAAAGCTTGGAGAAGTGAGGGAAAAAACGGCAATAAGGTAGTAGAAGATGCATATTTATGCATGTTTTCACCTTTGTAAAAACCTGCACTTTAATCCCCCATTATACTGAGCTTCCCATCCGAGAGTTCCCCTCATTTTTAGCACCAAAACAAGCTGGGTGAGAGGTTGGAAATGGGTGTTAGGTTACACCAAATATCAAGAAGAGGAAAAGAGGAAGAAGGTGGTGATTTTCATGTTTCACATGCTTACCTAGAGCAAGAGATCCCTCCATGGAGGTGGCTGTTCTTCTCTTCTCGTTGAAAGGATAAAAAAAACGAGAGGGTTTGAGCTGATAAAGATGACGACTGGGATGGAAAAGGGAAGGAGAAATCAAAACTTATTTGTACGTAAGTTATACTACTTTAGTAATAGGTTAGAATATGGTAGCTTTCGGTGAGTCACCACAATACAGATATTTTATAGTCTCAGCTGATAAGGGATAAGGATGGCTCCTAACACCACCGTAAGGGTTGCCAAGTGGAAGAATGGACTTACTTTAATATATGTCATAATAAGGTTTAAAGTTTACTTTATTAAATAGGTAATCATTAGTCATATTTGTATATATTGTAACCGGCTATTAAGTGACAGGGAACTGCCAATTTGGCGGAAATTATATGGTCAAGGTCAAGAGGACGTGGTGACCATGCATTATATTAAATAATTAAATGTTATAATAGCACTATTCACCCCAAAATCACCCATTTTGATTTTATTTGAAAACTTTGATTTGGACCTTATAAATATCTATCATGACACATAAATGTTATAAGAGTGTATATGGTCCTTAAAAGTGGCATAAAACCCATACTTTTGAAGTTATACACAAAAACGTGCTTTAAGGTGTTTTAGTGCACATTTTTGTGTTAAAGCTTGTTTTTAATCTTGGTTTTCTTTGGTAATGGTTTTATTATATCCATTACATGATTACTAAACTTAGGAATCAAATTTGGAATCAAACGGAGGTCAAAAGACCTTTAAGATTTCTTATAGCACCTTTTTGCCCTAAGTGACTTTTAAGCATGTTAATGCTTGTTCTTTATGTTTGAGTATTTTCCAATGATTTTATTACGTTCATTAATGTGTTATAATGCTTAGGACAAACTTTTAGGTCCTAAGGAGTTCATTTGGGCATATATTTGCCCTAAACGGTAAAAAGAGTGCATATGTGCTTCATGTTGACCATTGTTGTTTTTAAATTGATTTTTAAGGCATGTTTAGGCCTTAATTTAATTGATTAAACTTTAATCAATGTTTAATTAATTAGGGGTATTTCAGTCTACCCCCTTAAAAGACTTCGTCCCGAAGTCGTCTTTCTTAAATAGGTATATAATGTATATCTACCATGATTCCCATAATGTACATCTATGTGATGTAACATTCATGCATAATTGTGTTGTGCTAATATTGCACATAGCCCTCAAGTGTGGCGTTAATTCAAATATATGGATATAGGAGATCCATCAGCACCGTCGTTTCCAATCAGTTCTAACCATCATGACAACCTCCTGAGGTGTCAATTACATTCCACATTCCATTTCATTGTTCCATAACCATGATCCATTCAGTATCTAGGCGATACTATACGAAGATTTTAAAAACATAACATAAACACATATATATTACACATGTATCTTTCAGACACTTCATCACATCATCATATAAGTATCTCATGGATACGTATAACACATACAATACTTAAACAATGCATGCCCCGCATGACAAACAACAACCAAATACCACAACAAACAACAATTTTTGTATGCCCCGCATACGACTTATTAAAATTAGTGCACACACTGTGCACAGCCAAGAGGCTCTACCCCCTTAAAAAGGGTTACGCCCCCGTACCCCACAAGTATACAACAGCCGCTAACCAAAGAGCGCCGGATACTTGGGTCTCATGGAATTTGCGTATTGAAAAATGGGTCGATCTTAGGTATTTGATTCTTAAAAGAGGTTATGAGAAAGGTGAGGCGTGTACATTTCCAGCCGAAGGCCCGGAGTACTTAGTGCGCTATCTCATCCATGTTCTATTGGGCCAATCGCTCCGTATTGAGGTGCAGACCCACGGATATGGATAATCACGCCCTTTGTTCTATTGTCATCTTAGATGATTTATTTGCAGTAGTTTATTGCTGACGTTGTTCCATTATGACGGTGTCGTTCCGTCTTTGTAACTGAAACAGAGGTATCTCAGTCGATGCGGTAACATTAGTTGTATGTGCACACTCGACTGGATCGAATCGTATATCGGTATGTTAGATCGCTAATGCGTGATATAATTCAAGTCGTTATTATCTTCACTCGTCGGTGTTAATGTTGAGATGAAGTATGGTATTAATTATATTTTTATCATTTGCTCAGCGTCGTTTTGCACTAGTTTCTATGTTTGTTGAAGACCTATCGTTATAACTGCAAACTGCACGAGATAACTTTTTTGTAATCCCATTCTTCCGGTTGTTTGTTCCAGTGTAAGGTATTTATTGAATATTTGTTATGTATTTCCCATTGGTATATATAGTGCTTCCCGCGTGGCGGTTTTTGCAAAATTTTGTTGTTCGTTCCCGTTTAATAGAGTCCATTGTTATAATCATATTGTGTTCTGCATTGCATGACACCCCATGCGGGTATGTTCCTTGCAGTTGAGGTACTTTCCTCTGTATATCTGTATCATTGAATCTCACTTGTTTTACAAGGATTGTAATTGTACTCATTATTTATAAGTTCCTAAGTGAGTTAAAGTTTTGAACTCAGTATTTATTTGGAACATGTCCTTTAATTTCCAGGCCTTTTGTATAGCCGTTCTTTCTTGCATTTTTTCCTCATTATTGTTTCCCATGCGAGCTTTGCTCGTCTGTGTTTGGGAAAGTATTCATTCACATAGCAGTTTGTAATGGTCGCTTCCGCGCGCACCATATTTTCAGTCAATTAGACGGTTGTATTTTTATTGTGGTATTCACTTTAAATTTCAGGGCATCCGCTAGTGTACTAGCTTCGCTTTATTGAATATCAGATAGTTGTGTATTTTTATTCAACCTCTTGTTGGTTAAACGTATCACTGCCCTAATTTGGACATATGTGATTGTCATACCATTTAGCATTGTTGTACCTATTTTTATATTTGGAGAGTAGCTCTCTTTTTTGAAATACCCCAAACCTTGATATATTGTCTAAACACTAAACTATGATATGTAAAGGCTAAAAAGTGCCTTAGAAACTCAGTGTACAATTTAAACCATGCGAACACAATAAAGCACTAAGACACAGCTTAGCCAAACATGCTCTAACTTGGAGTGAACTTGGTTGGGACCCAAAGATCCTACCAAGACTTAGTGTATTCAATTATGATTTAATAAGTCTAATTAAGTCCTTAGGAAACCTTGGTAGACAATTAAACCAACAAAACACAAATAAATACCTTAAAGAAATTTATTTGTGTTTTGTTTGTTTAATTGTATACCTAAGGTTTCCTAAGGACTTACTTAGACTTATTAATCATAATTGAATATCACTAAGTCTTGGTAGCTCTTTGGTGCCCAACCAAGTTCACTCCACGTTTAGAGCAGTGTTTTTGCTCAAGCGTGTCTTAGTGCTTTATTGGTTCGCCATGGTTTAAATGTACACGATGTTTCTAAGGCACTTTTAGCCTTACATATCATAGTTTAGTTTTAGACAATATATCAAGTTGGGGTATTTCAAAAAAAAGAGCTACTCTCCAAATATAAAAAATAGGTACAACAATGCTAAATGGTATGACAATCACATATGTCCAAATTAAGGGCAGTGATACGTTTAACCAACAAAGGTTGAATACAAATACACACTAATCTGATATTCAATAAAGGCGAAGCTAGTACACTAGCGGATTCCCTGAAATTTAAAGTGATACCACAATAAAATACAACCGTCTAATTGACTGAAATATGGTGCGCGCGGAAGCGACCATTACAAACTGCTTGTGAATGAATACTTTCCCAAACACAGACGAGCAAAGCTCGCATGGGAAACAATAATGAGGAAAAAAATGCAAGAACGGCTATACAAAAGCCTGGACAATTAAAGGACATGTTCCAAATAAATATGAGTTCAAAACTTTAACTCACTTAGGAACTATAAATAATGAGTACAATTACAATCCTTGTAAACAATGTAGAATTCAATGATACAGATATACCAGAGGAAAGTACCTCAACTGCAAGAACAACCGCAGGTGTGTCATGCAATGCAGAACACAATATGATTATAACAATGGACTCCTTAATAAACGGGACGAACCATACACAAATTTTGCAAAACCGCCACCCGGGAAGCACTATATATACCAACGGGAATACATACAAATATTTCATAATACTACAACTGGAACAAACACGGAAGCATGATTACAAAAGTTATCCTCGTCATATAACATAGTTCTTTCAACAACAATTAGTGCAAAACACGCTGAGCACAAGATGAAATAATCCATACTTCATCTCAACATTACCCGACGAGTGAGATATAACGACTTAATATTCGCGCATTACGATCTAACTACCGATATACGATTTCGATCCAGTCGTGTGCACATACAACTAATGTTACCGCATCGACTGAGATACTCTGTTTCCAGTTACAAAGACCGGGAACGACACCGTCATAATGGAACCACGTCAGCAATAAACTGCTGCAATAAATCATCTAAGATGACAATAGAACAAAGGGCGTATTATCCATATCCGTGGGGTCTGCACCTCAATACGGAGCGATTGGGCCCAATAGAACATGGATGAGATAGCGCACTAAGTACTCCGGCCTTCGGCTGGAAATGTACACGCCTCACCTTTCTCATAACCTCTTTTAAGAATCAAATACCTAAGATCGACCCATTTTCAATACGAAAATTCATGAGACCCAAGTATCCGGCGCTCTTTGGTTAGCGGCTGTTGTATACTTGGTGGGTACGGGGGCGTAACCCTTTTTAAGGGGGGTAGAGCCTCTTGGCTGTGCACAGTGTGTGCCTAATTTTAATAAGTCGTATGCGGGGCATACAACAAATTGTTGTTTGTTGTGGTATTGGTTGTTTGTTTGTCATGCGGGGCATGCATTGTTTAAGTATTGTATGTGTTTATACGATCCATGAGATACTTATATGATGATGTGATGAAGTGTCTGAAAGATACATGTGGTATATATATGTGTTTATGTTATGTTTTAAAATCCTTCGTATAGTATCGCCTAGATACTGAATGGATCATGGTTATGGAACAATGAATGTGGAATGTGGAATGTAATTGACACCTCGGGGAGGTTGTCATGATGGTTAGAACTGATTGGAAACGACGGTGCTGATGGATCTCCTATATCCATATATTTGAATTAACGCCACACTTGAGGGCTATGTGCAATATTAGCACAACACAATTATGCATGAATGTTACATCACATAGATGTCATTATGGGATCATGGGTAGATTATACATTATATACCTATTTAAGAAAGACGACTTCGGGACGAAGTCTTTTTAAGGGGGTAGACTAAATACCCCTAATTAATTAAACATTGATTAAATGTTTAATCAATTAAATTAAGGCCTAAACATGCCTTAAAATCAATTTAAAAACAACAATGGTCAACATGAAGCACATATTGCACTCTTTTGACCGTTTAGGGCAAATATATGCCCAAATGAACTCCTTAGGACCTAAAATTTGTCCTAAGCATTAAACACATTATGAACGTAATAAAATCATTGGAAAATACTCCAACATAAGAACAAGCATTAACATGCTTAAAAGTCACTTAGGGCAAAAAGGTGCTATAAGAAATCTTAAAGGTCTTTTGACCTCCGTTTGATTCCAAATTGATTCCTAAGTTTAGTAATCATGTAATGGATATAATAAAACCATTACCAAAGAAAACCAAGCTTAAAAACAAGCTTTAACACAAAATGTGCACTAAAACACCTTAAAGCACGTTTTTGTGTATAACTTCAAAAGTATGGTTTTATGCCACTTTAAGGACCATATTACACTCTTTATAACATTTATGTGTCATGATAGACTATTTTATAAGGTCCAAATCAAAGTTTTCAAATAAATCAAAATGGGTGATTTTGGGTGAATAGTGCTATTATAACATTTAATTATTTAATATATGCATGGTCACCACGTCCTCTTGACCTTGACCATATAATTTCCGCCAAAATTGGCAGTTCCCTATCACTTAATAGCCGGTTACAATATATACAAATATGACTAATGATTACCTATTTAATAAAGTAAACTTTAAACCTTATTATGACATATATTAAAGTAAGTCCATTCTTTCCACTTGGCAACCTTACGGTGGTGTTAGGAGCCATCCTTATCCCTTATCAGCTGAGACTATAAATATCTAGTATTGTGGTGACTCACCCAAAGCTACCATATTCTAACCTATTACTAAAGTAGTATAACTTACGTACAAATAAGTTTTGATTTCTCCTTCCCTTTTCCATCCCAGTCGTCATCTTTATCAGCTCAAACCCTCTCGTTTTTTTTATCCTTTCAACCGAGAAGAACAGCCACCTCCATGGATGGGATCTCTTGCTCTAGGTAAGCATGTGAAACATGAAAATCACCACCTTCTTCCTTTGTACGCCCTTTGTTCTATTGTCATCTTAGATGATTTATTTGCAGCAGTTTATTGCTGACGTTGTTCCATTATGACGGTGTCGTTCCCGGTCTTTGTAACTGGAAACAGAGGTATCTCAGTCGATGCGGTAACATTAGTTGTATGTGCACACGACTGGATCGAAATCGTATATCGGTATGTTAGATCGCTAATGCGCGATATAATTCAAGTCGTTATTATCTTCACTCGTCGGTGTAATGTTGAGATGAAGTATGGTATTAATTATCATTTGTGCTCAGCGCCGTTTTGCACTAGTTTCTATTGTTTGTTGAAGACCTATCGTTATAACTGCACGAGGATAACTTTTTTGTAATCCCATGTCTTCCGGTTGTTTGTTCCAGTGTAAGGTATTTAATTGAAATATTTGTTATGTATTTCCCGTTGGTATATATAGTGCTTCCCGCGTGGCGGTTTTGCAAAATTTTTGTATGGTTCGTCCCGTTTATTAAGAGAGTCCATTGTTATAATCATATTGTGTTCTGCATTGCATGACACCCCATGCGGGTATGTTCCTTGCAGTTGAGGTACTTTCCTCTGGTATATCTGTATCATTGAATTCTCACATTGTTTACAAGGATTGTAATTGTACTCATTATTTATAAGTTCCTAAGTGAGTTAAAGTTTTGAACTCAGTATTTATTTGGAACATGTCCTTTAATTGTCCAGGCTTTTGTATAGCCGTTCTTGCATTTTTTTCCCTCATTATTGTTTCCCATGCGAGCTTTGCTCGTCTGTGTTTGGGAAAGTATTCATTCACATAGCAGTTTGTAATGGTCGCTTCCGCGCGCACCATATTTCAGTCAATTAGACGGTTGTATTTTTATTGTGGTATTCACTTTAAATTTCAGGGCATCCGCTAGTGTACTAGCTTCGCCTTATTGAATATCAGATAGTTGTGTATTTGTATTCAACCTCTTGTTGGTTAAACGTATCACTGCCCTTAATTTGGACATATGTGATTGTCATACCATTTAGCATTGTTGTACCTATTTTTATATTTGGAGAGTAGCTCTCTTTTTTTGAAATACCCCAAACCTTGATATATTGTCTAAACACTAAACTATGATATGTAAAGGCTAAAAAGTGCCTTAGAAACATCAGTGTACAATTTAAACCATGGCGAACACAATAAAGCACTAAGACACAGCTTGAGCAAAAACATGCTCTAAACTTGGAGTGAACTTGGTTGGGACCCAAAGAGCCTACCAAGACTTAGTGATATTCAATTATGATTTAATAAGTCTAATTAAGTCCTTAGGAAACCTTGGTAGACAATTAAACCAAACAAAACACAAATAAATACCTTAAAGTCAATATGGGCAGAAATGTGCTCTAAGCTTGGGATAAATTTGTATAAGACCTAAAGGTCATACCTATACCTTATAAATATGTTAATGAACATATTAAATCAATTACTAAAGAAAACCAAGCTTGAAAACAAGTTAAAATACAAAATGTGCTTTAAGGAGTCTTAAAGCACATTTTTGAAAAATTGTCTTGTAAATGAGTTTTGAATGGCTAAATGTCCATCATTACTCTTTAATTAATATGTGTACTACTTAGTATCACATTTGGAAGTCTAAATCAATGGGAAATCAAAATTTTCACAAGCTTGTGCCTTGTTTTTGTGAATAGTAACAAAAATATGCTAGTTTATGACATAAGTCATAAGTAAGTTAATTGGTCAACAAGACCAAAACACCCTTAAGTAATATAAGGGGGCCGGTTTTTCATGTGTGACTCACCACACTTGACCAATCAAATAACAAGGAAAAGTAATAAAGCATAGTTACTATTTACCTTTAGTTTAAATATCTCCAAAAGTAAGCTTTTCTTCTTCACATTCTCTCATTCCTCTCTTGTTCCCACCGTAGCCAACCCTTCTTCCTCCTCTCTCCATCGGTTGAGCTACAGCAACAATGTCATCTCCAACTTCCATAGCTTATATCTCCTAGCTCCATGATCCAAATTCATTTTCAAGACTACCATTCTTCTAGTTAGGCCAAGCTCTACAACCTTGTCTTTTCAAATCTGCAAGAACTCCATTTCGGTGCCATGAAGATTCACCATTTTTGGAGCTTGAGCTCATATTTTCATGCCTTGTCATTCTCCTTTGTTTCAAGGTAAGGAAAACCAAAGAAAATCAATGTTTCCTCTTGTTTTTGTGTGTAACCGAGAATCACCCTTTGATGGTGTATTCTTTTGATCTTTCATAGCTCCATTTCAATCTTCAAAGGACAAGGAGGAGTCCTCTCTTGTTACTTATTCAAGCTCTCTTTTTATTCCAAGGTAAAACAACTATCCTAATGTGTTAAGACAATATATATAACCTAGGGTTTGTAAGTGAGTTTAAACATGAAGCTTGAATGCTCATTGGTTTTACTTGTATATTGATTAGAACATTGACAAGTAACCAAGTCCTCTTGCCGATTTCCAAACAAGGAAGAACAAGAGTGCTCAAGTAAAAATCTTGAAGAAAAGAGGTAAATGTGTTAACCTAATGTGGTTAAAATGCATTAGGAAAAATGAGCTTAAGTTGTTCATTAAAACTACTTAAGGAGCTAATGGTAAATGAGTTAGTAAAAGCTCTCAAAGAGACTATTAAAGGGCATATGTATTGTTGGGTGTATTTGCAGGTCGAAGGCAATATATACATGTGGAAATTCAGTGTTTATGGTTATTGCAATTTAAGGGCCTAAGAGCCATGTTATTTAAGGGCCTAAGTGCCAAGCAATTTAAGTTTATGCACTATATTGTGATGTAGTGTAAATTTGGTGAAGTTTTGTGTGTGAGAAAGTTCTTGGTGGACTTAGGTGTTCTTGAATGTTTTATGGTGAAAAACAATGTGTTTTGGTATGACATTGTGCTAGGAGAACCTATGGCAAATTTGGGTAATGTATAAGGAGATTTAAGTGTTTAAATGAGTTTTAGTGAACTAGGGAGTATTAGGAATTTGTTAAGTGTTAAGATGGTGAAACAAGTGAAATATGGTGTTCTTAAGTGTTATGATGCCTTGGGCATAGTCTTGGAGGATTTAGAAATCAAATAGGTGTTGTAAACACACCAAAGTTATGTTGTATGAAATGCTAAGTCTTGTGCAAGTTTTGGTGATCAAAGGAAAATAAGGCCTTGTGAAGACTAAGTGTGAACAAGGAAATTTAGTTAGTAAGAAAAGATGCTTGGGAGATGATGTTAAGGTGTAGAGGAAACACCTTGGTATAGTGGTCATTATAGGTGAAATACCACTTAGAAATCCTAAGGAGAAACATCCCAAGTGCTAGGAATTTTGTAAGAAATTTGTGGAATGAGAAAGATGGTTTTGGTGTGAGATTTAAGGAGTTTAGTACATGGCTAAAGGTGTGTTTGAGGTGCCCAAATGAGGTTAGAACATACTAGGATACATGAGGTGAAGTTTGGAGTCAAATGGGAATTTAGAAACAAAGGTCTGGAGCCGACCGACCTTAGGGACCGGACCTGCAAGGTCGGTCGAGCTCAGTTTACACTACCGGAAAGAGTTTCTGGAATGGACCGACCTTGGGACCGGACTTGCAAGGTCGGTCGGGCTTATATTTTTGGTACGGATTAAGTTTCTGGAATGGACCGACCTTGGGACCGGACTCGCAAGGTCGGTCATGTCTAAATTTTTGAACGGAAATTGTTTCTGGAACGGACCGACCTTGTGGACCGAACTTACAAGGTCGGTCGGAGTAGAATTTTTGACGGTAATATGTTCTGGAATGGACCGACCTTGTGTAAGGTCGGTCGGTAAGGTCGGTCGGACCAAAAACATTGTTTAAGGTTATAGGATGATGGGGGTTATTAAGTAATGATGTTATAAGATTGTTAAGGACATGTTAAGTGAGTTATAATGACAATTTAGTGGGGGAAAAGTTGTATTAAAATGTAAATGTAAAACAAGTTAAAATGTGAAGTTATTTAACTAGTTAACGGGGATAAGTTATGAGCATTAGACTTTAAACAATCATGTTACCCCGATGTTAATAAAAGTAAATGTAATGTTATTAGTTGTTCAAAGATGTTATGAGGAACATGTGATGGCACGTTAGAGTGAAACTCCGGTGACAGGTATGGTTTTCTTGCAACCTGTGTCCTACCGGATTACACCGGCTTGTATGCCAATGTGTTTTTCTGTGTGTTTGCCACGTTGTAAGATAAAACATGTAATAAGTTTACAGTAATTCATATATGTGGCGTGTCTAGTTCCGATACCATTTAACCTCGAAAGTGTTAAACTTAGCTAACTGAGTCTAGGATCACATGAGAGATCGGTATTCGATTTTAACGACCCGAACCATGGGACGTTCTAACCACGGCTATGCGTGAGTTAATTGTGTGATGTTGTGTGTGAATGTATGGGCCTCCCTCGTGTGTTTAACCCAGTCGAAATACCTTCTTGGTGTGTGGATGTGATAGGCTCCATAGTGGGGCTCTAACTATTTATCTACAAGTAAATATGTACTAACGGGGGTGAGGAATCCGGTTAGGCCGGTCGCGCGTTGTTTGGGAGTGGGTATCCTTTTTAGCCTTACCCTCCTCTCTGTTATGGTTGTTTCCCTCATGGGTTACGATCTCCCATTAGCTTACTCCAAAGCTTAGCTATTCTGACTTATGATCGATTTAGGGGGAACTGTGAGCCTCGATTTTTAAACCCTATCCTGTGTTGGTTAAATCTGATTAGGATCTAACCGGGTTTTAGGTCCACTTATAACCTAAGGTTAATAACTATGTCATATAACAATGATTATTAAAACCTAAGCTAGCTCACTGGAACCTATTATGAGTCGCCACCTAATTTTAACCTAGATCAAATTAGGAAAGGAGAGTTCGGGTTCGGGGGCTTGATATTCGACTTAATTAGGGTTCAATTACTTTTTTACCCCTAGAAGTCGTTTTTCCTCTACTTAGTTTAATTACGGCTTATTACGAGTCGTTTTAACCTAAATGCGCGAGCTTCTGTTTTTTTTTGTTTTTTAGCATTTTTTGACTGAAAATAAAAGTGAAAGTTGAAATTACCTAAACTAGGGTTTCGGAGGCAGAATTAGGTCAAATTTTGTTTCCGTCCGTAGCCACGGACCTAATATCTGTAACCACGGACCCTAGTTAACCTATGTGAAAATAAAAGTCGAATTAAACAGAAAACAAAAATTTGAAAAGTCCGGGCTACGGACAGGACGTCCGTAGGCCCGGACATACTTTAGCAAAACCTAAATTTTTAAAATTTTAAAATCCCGCCGCCGTCTGTGGGTGTCCGTGGCCACGGACAACCCGTCTGTGGTCCCGGACCATAGGTCCGAGATCCCGGACCACCCACGGATAGGGGTTTTATGGTGGTTCCCGAAGGTGTTTTCAGCTCAAAATTTATGCACGTGTAGCCTGAAAGATGTACAATATGTTAGTAATTGAAAGATCGCAGTTTGGAGTCGAATTATGTACGAAACGTGATAAACAAGTAACAAGGCAGAAGCAAAAGTAATTAGCTATACAGAAGCCAAAAAGGGTTGGTTTGAGCCCAAAATTTAACAGAGAGTTAATGAGGTTGTGGGGAGTTAGAAAAGTAGAGTTATAACCTGTTTTACCTTCAGATTCGTGGTGTTTCTTCACGTCGGGAATCTTCGGAGGCCTCGTTGACGGCGGATCCGGAAGAACTTCGAACCCAGCTTCTGACTCCTTGTTGTTCTTGATGTTCTTCACGTTTTGGTGCTGTTTTGGTGAGGTTTTGATGATGGATGATGTTGTGGGAGTTGAAAAATGTGTTTTGGTGTTGATTTTGGTGAGATTTCTGTGTTTGATTGTGGCTCTGGGGTTCAAAATGTGAAGAGCAAGAGACGGCTGCCTTCTTTGAGAGTCTAGGGTTCTTGAGGTTCTGATTTGATCATGGGATAAGGTTCCTTATATAGGCTTCCTTAAAGATAGAAAAATCCGGTAAAAACCGAGATTTACCGATGTTTTAGCTCAAGGGCTTCCAAAAGGAATTTGATTATGAAATTTCACACATGGGTAAAGGATGATATTTCTGATTTATCTAAAGTGAAATCGAATTTTTTGGATATTGGAATATTTTTAAATTCAATTTCTCGTCAGATTCAATCAGAAATTGCTAGAAATTATTGGAAATTCGAAAAATCAAAATTCCAACGCCATTATGCTTCAGATGTCATCCTCTATCATGGGTTAAAATTTCAAAGCATTTTGAATTGATTTGACCCTTATTTGGAGGAGAGAGAAAGCCTATAGGGGCTTAGGAGCCTTGAAAAATTACGAAAATGCCCCTGGAAATGACTAAGCTGTCCCTAGTACTCTGAAATGTGCCGATCGAACTGGGAACCCTCGCTACTAGCCTATTAGTCGAGACTCTCTTCCGGGGGGTTGAAATTTTGGGTATAACAGATTGCCCCCCGTCAACTAGACTTTGTAATGGAAATGAAAAGGCTAGTTGATGCTTGAGTGATACCCCAAAATTTTGGATCTTAAAAGACCACACGTGCAATCCGACAAGTTGCGTCGAGCTATTCTAAGGCGTCGACCACCTAAAGGTAATAATGAAGTAATGTCAGACTATTCTAAGGCGCCGACTACCTATAAGGATGATATGATGTCAAGCTATTCTAAGGCGTTGACTACCCATAATGAATGAGATGATGTCAAGCTATTCTAAGGCGTTGACTACCTATAATGAATGAGATGATGTCAAGCTATTCTAAGGCGTTGACTACCTATCAGTGATTGAAAATTGGTGTTGGGTCGAGTTCTTCTATTCGGGTGAGTTCTACTGCTCTAGTGAGTTCTGCTGCTCTGGTGAATCTGAATCTTTGGCTGAGAATCTATATCTCTGAAGAGTCTGTACCTTCGGCTGAGAATCTGTATCCCTGAAGAATCTGTACCTTCGGCTGAGAATCTGTATCCCTGAAGAATCTGTACCTTCGGCTGAGAATCTGTATCCCTAAAGAATCTGTACCTTCGGCTGAGAATCTGTATCCCTGAAGAATCTGTACCTTCGGCTGAGAATCTGTATCCCTGAAGAATCTGTACCTTCGGTTGAGAATCTGTATCCCTGAAGAATCTGTACCTTCGGCTGAGAATCTGTATCCCTGAAGAATCTGTACCTTCGGCTGAGAATCTGTATCCCTGAAGAATCTGTATCTTCGGCTGAGAATCTGTATCCCTAAAGAATCTATACCTTCGGCTGAGAATCTGTATCCCTGAAGAATCTGTACCTTCGGCTGAGAATCTGTATCCCTGAATTATGACGAGGAGTCTCATACGAATAGATGCAATGGTCATGATGAAAGTTAATTATGAAAGTGCAAAACGTGGCAATGAGGATGTGCATGTCAAAATACGATCAAAGTGTATGTAAGAAATTTGTCCAAACAAGAAATTGCTGAAAGAGGTGCCAAACGTGGTAGTGTTTGAAGAATAATCTGTTTAATGAAAAGGAAAGCGAAATTATCATTTCCTAACCATAGACTTCGGACTTGTAATTTATCTCCTAGGAGATGAACATGCCATCGGTGGGGTATGGTGTATGATGTAAAGGTAAGGGCTTATGTGGGCCTGTGGTGTTTGATGTGGAGGTAAGGGCTTATGCGGGCCGGTGGTGTGTGATGGTGGTGGTGATGTTTGAGCTCTGGGTTCCAATTGGTGTTGTCATAGCAATTGTTGGAACCAACAATTGCCCCCAGTATTTTTCCCTTAAGACAATCTGAGCTAGAGTTCATGGCAATCGATCGTTCCGATCGATTGCCCCCAGTATTTTCTTTTATTAAACGTGCGAACGAGTCTCGTCCTCACAGGGTCAGGGCTTATGTTTTTATGTGGTGCTTCCTAACCTACACTCGGCGTGTTTGGAGCTTGCACTCGTTCCTCACCTACAGTCACAACTTCTAGACCATTGAATTCGATATTTGATGGATTTACGCATTTGATCTGTTACTTTCACGTGATTGGACACACAACTATCAAGTCGGAAGTCTTTAAAGCTTATAACGTGGCCACGGGGTGCGATGAAGGACAACGGGACCATGGAGGGATATTTGAGGTATGTGGAGCTTAAGTGGGTGACCAAAGCTGCAACTTGCGTCTTCTCTCAGATTCATCTTCCTTGTCTTGAAGTCGTCTAACTGCTTCATGTTGACGTTGTTTTTGAGCTTCTGGACTTGGACTTTTGAAGTTGTCCTTTACACCATTTCTCTTTTCGTCTTTTGGATTTCTTCGAGGCACTTCGGTTTTGCCTCTTTGTTTGATCCTTTCTTGACTTTGCCTTCAGGGTTCTTGTGTTTCCCGGTTTTGAGTTTTGAGAGCTATT
This sequence comes from Limonium bicolor, assembly GCA_023374045.1. NCBI lineage: Eukaryota > Viridiplantae > Streptophyta > Magnoliopsida > Caryophyllales > Plumbaginaceae > Limonium > Limonium bicolor. Next base: position 96,713,942 of record CM041778.1, read on the forward strand.
TTGATGTGAGCTCTTTTGATCCTGTGTCACTTTGGGACCATTTGCGGATCACTTCATCATGCTGATAGCGGCTTTGCTTCTCTGGACTGATGAAAACGTTATCTGAGAGTCAGGCTCCTCGCTTCCTTTGGTCACCGGTTGGTTATTCATCACGGGCTGGCTTGCTCTGTGGAGCTTTGCAACATCGAAAAGGGATATATGAAAGGCTTAGCGGGGGTGCCTAGGGTTTAATGTCAGGGTTTACAAGCTTTTAGCTATGTGGTGTTGTACCTAGGTGCTTCGTCATTCCTGATAGTTGTGTATCCGTTCGTTGTTACTTTTCGCAGGTCTAAGAGTAAATTTACAAATTATCTCCTTCGGTCGGAGTTATGCCGTTTACCTCACCTTTGAATGTGGTCTCACCGGAGTCGTGTAAAAATGACATGCTCGTTCACTCTTGGTTTTTCCGCTCAAGTCACTCTCGTGAATTCTCACTCTGAGACTTGTTCGCATATTTAAATGAAAGGTGAAAGATGACGAACTTAAACTCAGATTGCCCCTAGTATTAATCCAGGGTTTATAACAACAATTTGACAAATGTAGACTTGAACCGCTTTGTGGGTTGCTTGGATGTTTTGGGGTGAGTAGTGGTGTTTGGTTGGACATGTTCATCTTTTTAGAACAAAAGACAAGTCGTTTTGTTCAGTTGCCAAGAAATGACTGTTTCATGAACATTAGTTTTAAGAAATGTTTGCTAATGAGCAAGATGGAAGGTGAACGAACACATTTCTTTATTATCATTTTTGTGATTACAAACTGAAAAAGTTGAAAAAACTGAAATTTTCAAATCTAAACTTCATTAAAAGAGAAATGTGATAAACTTCCCACACAATTGAAATGAGTAAACAAAACACTGCTAGACTTTTGCCTACTCAACAAACTGGAGTCCTTGCTCGATAAGGTCTTCGATCTTGTGCTTCAATGCTCTGCAGTCGTCAGTACTGTGTCCTGGTAGTTGATGAAACTGGCAGAACTGATGGAGATGTTCCCCGGCTTGGGTGATCCCAGGACTAGGTGTGAGAGGCTGTAGTAAGTCTAGCTCTTGTAGCTTCACGAGTGCTTGACTGAGAGGCCGGCCAATGTCGGTAAACTGTCTCGGTGCAGAGAACCTCTTGGATCGGGGTGAGGCCTTGACGCTCTGTTTTGCAGCATTGGGTTTTTGTATGGTGCTCACTCGGTACGAAACTTGAGCTACTCTGGCCGGTCCTGACTTAAAGGTCTCGATACTCACACCCTGGGCTTTGGGTTGTCCCAGCTTCAGCTCGCCTTTGTGAATCTTTTCTTCTATGACCCTTACCTGACCCATCAGCATGTTGAAATTAGGGAAGTATGTGCAACTCAGCTCGTTGTTGTATTGTCTCTGCATATTGTCCACAATCATTCGAATTTGTTCTTGCTCATCCATTTTATAGCAGCGGCTTTCATCCTCCACCGTTTGATGAAGTCGGACATTGATTCACTATTTCCCTGCCGGGTACTGGCAAGGTCATACCTGGTGACTTCAAGATTCTTAGCATACTCGAAATGGTGCAGGAAAGCCTCACAAACCTCTTCATAGGTTTTGATGTTCATCCTCTGAGTCAAGTACCAACGTTGAGGTATTTCATCGAGATAACGGGCGAAAACCTTGGCCTTTTGCATGTCATTCAACCTGAGGATGGACATTTCCCTATCGAACATCGCCAGATGGACTTGTGGGTCTGAGGAACCCTTGTATAGAGCAAGTGTGGGTAGCTTCATCTTTAGAGGGAGATTAACCTCGGGGTCGATTCCATAGAAGAGTAATCGAAACCAGCTGGCTTGCTAGCTTTTTACATGCGCTCAATCCTTTTCAGGGCCTTCCTTAATTCTGCAGTTAGTTGGCGGTTGCCCTACAAATCTTTGTGCATCCTGGGCCTCAACAGAGTTAACTTCGATGTAGTCACGCTCGTTCCCAGAGTCAACAATCTTTCCTGAAATGTTTTCCTGATGGCCAACCTCAAGGGAATTGATTTTGCTTTTCAGCTCTTCGATGATGGTGACATACTTAGCCTCCATGTCATTAATGGTGGACCTATGTTTCTGTTCCATGGCATCAAAGGCGGCCATGTACCTTTGCTCTAAGGCTGCAAACTGGGCCTCCATGCTGACTGGGTTTCCTCCCTCTGCCCTACTTGGGATTCGGGCTTATCTGTTGGAAAACAAAAGTGGATTGAGCTAAAATTCTGGACCGTGAAGAAGTTTTAGGTAAAAACTTGTTTGGGCTGCAAGAAAAGCATATGAGCTGGAATGTTTCGAAGATTGTGGGTAGGCACTGAGGCCCGAAATGAGTTGGAAGGGAGGCACATGGGCCGGAATGATTCATGAGCTGTGAACTGGTGCCTAGGCTGAAATGTTTGAAGAGCGTGATTCTTGAGCCGGAATGTTCTAAGAATTGGGCGCTTGGGCCAGAATGTGTTTGGGCTAGAAGTAAAGCGCATGGGCCGAAGTGATTTCTAAACCATGTTCTGGATGTGAATTGGAATTTGGGCCGAGTGATTATGATTGGGCCTGAAGATGATACCCATGTCTAGGATCGTAGGTCAAAACCTGAGTGAAAAAGTCTTCCTGGACTAGAATGGGCCTCGAAAAGGAAAGGCCTGATTGATAATTCAAATTGGGCCGAAAGAGAGAAATCACCTAAGTCTAAACTTTTGGGTCAAAGCCCAAATGTTTCACATATCAAACCAAACAGGGCCTCTGGGCCGCAAACAATAAAGCCGTAAATTCAGGTTGGGCTGAGTTGATGTAGAAAAAGTTCCTATCAATTCCTAGGCTGGGTAGTGGGCCGATCACACAAGCAGACAAGGCCCATACAAATTCCACATGTCCTCACTTGACACTTATCCAATTCGGGTATGGAGCGATCCGGAGAGGTGCTTGGGGCGTGGGCCCAGGTCGCCACAAAGGAATAGGGCTTGCACGCTATTCTCTTTGGGCTTCCCCACTTTTTTTCACATCACCTGAAGGTGTGCGTCTACGGTCGGGTCTTTGACTGACCAAACAATGGGCTAGGTAAGGGCACTGCCAGGAAAACGCTTGGGGCTAAAGCCCAGGTATTAAGGGGATGTGGTTAGACGACATCCTCCTCTTTTCCCCCGCTTATTCACATCACCTAAAAGGTGTGAGTCCCTGACAGGGGACCCTCAAACGGGTCCCGGGGTGGAATAGGTTTGCGTGGACCCTCGCTCTCATATGATGCAAAGGTACAGAAATTTAAATTGCGCACAAAAGTAAACAAACAAAGAATTAAAGCCATAAATAAACATTTTCGAGTTAAGCCCTCTTTCTTAAAATTAAACAAGTTAAAATTAAGAAGTTTGTCCCCAGCAGAGTCGCCAGTCTGTGAGCCTCGATTTTTAAACCCTATCCTGTGTTGGTTAAAGCTGATTAGGATCTAACCGGGTTTAGGTCCACTTATAACCTAAGGTTAATAACTATGTCATATAACAATGATTATTAAAACCTAAGCTAGCTCACTGGAACCTATTATGAGTCGCCACCTAATTTTAACCTAGATCAAATTAGGAAAGGAGAGTTCGGGTTCGGGGGCTTGATATTCGACTTAATTAGGGTTCAATTACTTTCATTACCCCTAGAAGTCGTTTTTCCTCTACTTAGTTTAATACGGCTTATTACGAGTCGTTTTAACCTAAATGCGCGAGCTTCTGTTTTTTTTTTGTTTTTTAGCATTTTTTGACTGAAAACAAAAGTGAAAGTTGAAATTACCTAAACTAGGGTTTCGGAGGCAGAATTAGGTCAAATTTTGTTTCCGTCCGTAGCCACGGACCTAATGTCCGTAACCACGGACCCTAGTTAACCTATGTGAAAATAAAAGTCTAATTAAACAGAAAACAAAAATTTGAAAGTCCGGGGCTATGGACAGGACGTCCGTAGGCCCGGACATACTTTAGCAAAACCTAAATTTTTAAAATTTTAAAATCCCGCCGCCGTCCGTGGGTGTCCGTGGCCACGGACAACCCGTCCGTGGTCCCGGACCATAGGTCCGAGATCCCGGACCACCCACGGACAGGGTTTTTATGGTGGTTCCCGAAGGTGTTTTCGGCTCAAAATTTATGCACGTGTAGCCTGAAAGATGTACAATATGTTAGTAATTGAAAGATCACAGTTTGGAGTCGAATTATGTACGAAACGTGATAAACAAGTAACAAGGCAGAAGTAAAAGTAATTCGCTATACAGAAGCCAAAAGGGTTGGTTTGAGCCCAAAATTTAACAGAGAGTTAATGAGGTTGTGGGGAGTTAGAAAAGTAGAGTTATAACCTGTTTTACCTTCAGATTCGTGGTGTTTCTTCACGTCGGGAATCTTCGGAGGCCTCGTTGATGGCGGATCCGGAAGAACTTCGAACCCAGCTTCTGACTCCTTGTTGTTCTTGATGTTCTTCACGTTTTGGTGTTGTTTTGGTGAGGTTTTGATGATGGATGATGTTGTGGGAGTTGAAAAATGTGTTTGGTGTTGATTTTGGTGTGATTTTGGTGTTTGATTGTGGCTCTGGGGTTTAAAACGTGAAGAGCAAGAGACGGCTGCCTTCTTTGAGAGTCTAGGGTTCTTGAGGTTCTGATTTGATCATGGGATAAGGTTCCTTATATAGGCTTCCTTAAAGATAGAAAAATCCGGTAGAAACCGAGATTTACCGATGTTTTAGCTCAAGGGCTTCCAAAAGGAATTTGATTATGAAATTTCACACATGGGTAAAGGATGATATTTCTGATTTTTCTAAAGTAGAATCGAATTTTTTGGATATTGGAATATTTTTAAATTCAATTTCTCGTCAGATTCAATCAGAAATTGCTAGAAATTATTGGAAATTCTAAAAATCAAAATTCCAACGCCATTATGCTTCAGATGTCATCCTCTATCATGGGTTAAAATTTCAAAGTATTTTGAATTGATTTGACCCTTATTTGGAGGAGAGAGAAAGCCTATAGGGGGCTTAGGAGCCTTGAAAAATTACGAAAATGCCCCTGGAAATGACTAAGCTGTCCCTAGTACTCTGAAATGTGCCGATCGAACTGGAACCCTCGCTACTAGCCTATTAGTACAGACTCTCTTCCGGGGGGTTGAAATTTTGGGTATAACAGGAACATGTGTTTATGTGGTGTGTTCGGGTTACCATATCCGAACCATCTTAACTTAAGTTACTCGTCCGACTAGGACGGTAATGAGTGTTGTATAACGAGTTTATCATGAGGGTGACATCATTCTCTAGGCTCACCAGTGAATTAACTATGTTTGGGTCGGTTCCTAAGAAACCATTCCCGTTATGTTATGTGTTATTGTTGTACTGCAATTCCCATTGCGATGTTATGTTATGTGCACGTTGAAACGTGAAAACTGTTGTTATGTGGTGTATGTTATATGTTGTAAAATGTGGAGTATGTGGATCACGGATATGAATCCCAGCTTATGATAAGAGGCGTTTAAGGATAACCCGATTAATGGGTAAGTATCGTCTATTAAGGAAGTAGCTCCATTAGAGGAGAAACCCTCTAGGGTTAATGAACACAATGAGTGACTTATCAAGTATGGAAGTGTTATCTGTTTGTTGAGCCTATTGTGGTGGAATGTGATGTGTTGTGTGTTGATAGTTTACATGCATGATTCAAATATAATCAACCATGCTAAGACGACAATTAGTTGTGCGTGGCCCGGTAGCATGCGGGCTGCGGGATTACCATACCAGCCAAGGTGCTGAGCCCCTGGGGGGCCACCTTTTTCTCTTCTTTTTCCTATTTCAGGTACAAGGAGCTGGAAGCCGTTCGAGAGTAGGACGGGGTAGTCGTTGTACATGGGTAGTCATTTAAGTTGTATATGTACAGTAGGTGTAGTAAGACCGAAATTGTTTTCGGCATCAGTTTGTAAATACTCGGTACAGTTGAAAGGTATATATCGTTGTTGTTGTTAATGGAAAGAATAGTAATGTACAGTTGCTCGGGAATCTAGTCCACCAGACCGATACAATGTATATGTATTAGCCTTGTTAGCCACGTGGGTGGTTAACGGCGTGTAACACCAACGGAATAAGTAATGTGATAAGGTATGTTTTCCGCTGCAGCTTGTTGTTAAGTGTGTTAATGTTGGGTGGGGTGTTACATTTTTTGCCCCGTTTATGGGTAATGATTATAGTCATTAAATGGTTGCTTCTGAGTATTGCATATTTTTAATTTAAACGACTATTGAGCCTCTTTGTGTATTATATTCTCATTCGCCCATTTGTTGGGTCCTCTTACTTGTCATTTAGCTGACTGTCAATTCTTCTCCACTGTCGAGAGGTTTTACTTTTTGAATCACTGTATTTCTAGCCCTTCTTGTGCGGAGTTATGGCTTGGTCACCTTATATTCACGGTTGTTGGTTGCATTCACTACGTTAATTAAACTGGGGTTTTATTCGTTAATTTATTCTAAGCGGTCATTTATACCGGTCTGGTTTTACGTTTCTGACCTTAGTGTGGAGTTAACTACTCTCAGTGTTCCTTTCACCACAAGTCTACGTGTATGGGGTACCGTACTGATACATTGCTACTTACTCGACTAACTCAGGAATGAGTCTGTCGAGCCCACAAGCTCCCATGAAGTGTGGTCGTCCCATAACTCGTTTATAGACTCGTAGTGTCTGTCACATGTTCGTGAAGTATTCTGTTGCCAATCTCCGTTCTTGTTGATATTGGGGGTCTCCCGTGAGAATGTTCAGTTCCCTAGGTTTCCTGCCCAATGGGTATGGGTTCGTACTGTAATAATGGGAGATGTTTTCCTCCTCTTGTTATTGAGTAAACTGATGATAATGGTTTGTTAATTTCTTTAAGAGAATCTTTGGATTCTCGTATTGTAAGTTTGTTATTATTTATTGTTTAGTGATTTCTTTATTGGGGTTACTCATTTATTGGGTCAACTGTTATTAGCCAAGTCTCATGTGCGCGGCTTGGCGCTTAGTAATTAATTAGCATATTATTTACGTTGTTTACGGTATGTACCGTAGTTCCCTTAACCTCATTATATTTTCTGGATCATATCATCTAACGTACCAGACTCCATTTTATGGAAGTCCTTCTAGTAATTGTTTCTAAATATTCCTTGTTAGTCGTTATATTGATTTAGACCTCGTTTCTTGGTAACCTACATCTAAAGGTAACCGGAGGCGGTGTCCTCGTCCTCCCGGGCTTACGCCCATTTACTAGTACATTAAGTACATACTTTAACTTACGCTATTTAGCGTCTAGTTTAGTTTTTTTTTGTATCATTGGTTACACCTGGGTATTTGTATAATTGTCTAGGCGATTAGCCATTGTTTAATCCACATATTCCATACCACTGACAGCCGTACTAATAGTAGACGACGTGCCTCTTACATAAATACATAATTATCACTTTTTACACGGTGGAACGCCAATGGCGGTAGCCACTCTTATACTTGGAACTTGTCCAATGATCAGTATGATCATGATATTACACATAAGATTTAATCTTGACGTTTGTTCATTCATAATTGTACATAAGCGTGCACGGCACTCCTTGGTAAAGGTAGTGCCCAGGGGTGGTAATTTTTTTTTTGCGTTAAACATTAATTCACATTTATTGTTGCGAATGGTATTGGTAATAACCGGGTTACGGTAGAATTGTTTCTTTCAATCTTGGTCCAACTGTGGACTGATATGTTTTACAAATTTCCTGGTACTTCACAAGTTGGTATTGATCGTAATGTGATCGTATTTCCTCTATAATTTCCTGTATGATTTAACATATACTAGTGTGAGCTGTCAGTCACAAGCATTCTTATTTAATACCTTATGGTTGTAATATTGTTAGCTGTTTGTTGTTAGGATACCACATTTTGCATTTATTCTTACTGTAATTAATTGTGGCAACTTGTGAAGAGTCCCAGGAGTCACTCGATTCTGATGTGATCAGCACCAGTGTCGAGCTATCCTTCTACTCCAATTTGTGTTCAGCTTCCCTTGACCTGTACCGGATCAAGTTCCACCTCCCACGTCCATAACAAGCCATTAAATAATTCACAAATCTGTCATAATGCTTGGCTCGTAAGCCGTTGTTGTTGATTCATCACTGTATAATGCAGGTAGTTTGTTATGGGCTGATGTATGCCCCTTATGTTATGATTAGTCGGGCTCATCGGGTCCTTCCGAGGTTATAAGCCTCGTATCTTAGCGGTTTATTATTCGTATGTCGACCATTGTAGTCCTGTAGTTTATATTAGTGTTGTACAATTGTTTGGTGATTATTGGTAGCCATGGCGTTGTACCACTGATCTACAAAGTTTACAGAATTCATTTATAACGATAATGGTAATTGTAACTACAGTCGTAGTTGTTTGCAGCACTTGCAGTAGCAAGTGCGCGGGGTAGACGAAATTATTAGTACACTGTTTAACTTAGCGCTTGCAGTGGCAAGCGCGCCATGCAAGTGGAATTGTCGGTTTCGGACTTGTTCGTCTTACTACCGCATAGGTTGTTTAAGTACCATTAGAACGATTGTCCCTAAAAAGGACGGTAATTGGATTGGAAAATTTTCCTGACCATACTGTTATTAGAATATCAATGTTCTACCTCACCTTAGATTTATGATAGCATAAACGCTCGGATTTTTTTTTGTGTTTCTCCATAGGTGTTGCCGCGACAATTGTTTTATTGTTACAGTATTGTGTGTACACAAGATTAGGATTGTAAATTGAATATGACAGGATGGGTGATCTTACAAAGTTCTCCACACTCTCAATATAACCCAGTTTACAGTTTGGTATTTCAATGCAATGGCATGGTAGTTAAAGGTCCCCATTACGGGCGACGGTCTCGCGGAGCTCAGGATGCTCCCGATCCGCTTGCCCTGGTATCTTGGGAGATCCTTTCCACGACGTTTACCGTAGTGATGGCGCTCGCCCCCGGCAGTGCCTATCACTAACGCTTGGTCATTAGTAAGGAAGGTAAGGTATTTAATTTCTGTTAACACTATAAGGGTAAGATTTTATACTTTCAGTATGAAGTCGCTTAGGCGGACTATTAGGCTTGCTAGCCTCTTCCCGTTATTCGGGGATTTATGTTTTTAAACAGTATGGTACACATTGGGTTGTGGCAGGAGGGGTACTGTCGGCCGAAGTCCATACTGGACTTCCACATGAAAGTGGACTGTCGCCAATGTACTCACGACGTTCGTATGTCCCTCCTAACTGAGCTCTCAGCTGGTCCATAACGGGAGTAATATTCCCGGGCCTTTATGCCCCTGGCCAACTTCTTGGCCCGTATCACCACTAGACATCGGTATTACCGTTCGTCTTCTCGTTACTCGATAACTCGTCACATTACAGTTAAACACGTCTATGTGCCTCAGGGCTAACACTCGCAAGCCCAAGGCTTTGCTAACACATAATTTCATTTAAGCGAAGACGTTCCGTACCTCACAAACGTTTCCCGTAATTCCCAAATCCTAGGCTCATTGTCTTAAATCCTATTATCTCTCGTCATCAGAGCGGTACTCCGCTCTGATACCACTTTTGTAACACCCCACTCATAATCAAGTAATAATCACTCACGTAGCATTATTTAATACCGTCTCACAGCAGAAGTCTCATAGTAAAATATCTCACTCGGGTGTCACATGTCATTACTCGCCCATACGAGTAAAGAAGCAGAAACAAACTTATAAGAAACAACAGTAGTAATAAATACATAACCGTAGTGATAACGAGATACTAGCTTATACATCAATCTAAACCAAATATAATTTAAACGACAAGTGAGCATCTAGGTTTTCCCGACTGTATACAACATTGCTAATACTTAAACTAATGATCATCCTAATACATTGTGAGATCACGTACAGTAATTAATTTCCTAGCTACCGGGTCCCGCTCTTCGGCTTCCGTGGTATTCGTCACCTGCAGCAATGCCATAAAGGCTCAGCGATAAACGCTGAGTATGCCGAGCCTGGACCCTATTGGTCACTTAATAGTCAAGGTCGCCATTATTAAGTTCGTTACATGCTTTACCAGTGTACAGGTATATAAAGCTGTAAATACATAAATGGCGGTAAACGAAATAGTTAACACAAGCACTACAATCCACACACACAACCATATAAACACAAGCATACAATCATATCAACGATAAGCATAAAGCCGTTAGTAACGGTCATCCATACCAACCTCACATACGGCCCCCCAGGCCCTCACATAACTTACACATTTTGTTCCGTTAGCACTATCGGGCGTCAGTTAGGACAACCAATAACCTCACTTGGACAGTAGTCCCATGCACAACGAGGTGCCCATTCACTTAGCCTTTTTAAAAGCGTCCATATATTGCCTTTTTAAAGGCGCCCATGTTATCACCATACCTCTCGATCTATCTAGGCTCGATCAGGTTAAACTAGAGTAAACCCAATGCGGGTTAACTCAAGAGATTTCTACGCGCGACCAGTAGTCAATGACTAACTGGATTAAGGTAACCATCACTTTTAACCACACTCCACTGTTGACTTAGTTAGTCGTTTTAAACCGTTACATTTTTAAATGTAGAGAATCATCACTTATTTGTTGGCTGTCCTACGGGTCTTACGCATGCCTAGAATCATTCTAGGTAGCGTTCATGTTCGAGTTAAAGCTCTAGAGATCGACAATGTCGTATCCCGTCCCTAAGTATTTTTACTTAGGTTAGTATACATATACAATCATAGTATTAAGTGTGTTACATCCATTAACAACAATCACATCACATTAAACGCATATGTGTTTTATATAAGTCGATCTATAGTCGACGTAGTATTAGTCACGTAGGACGTTCGCGCATAATTAAATAATGCGGAAAGATAACCAATTAACATCTCATAACACACATCCATACACACATACATACATGCATCACACTCTTATACAACACACATATCCGAGCCCGAGGAAGTCCTCAGGACATCTCGGATCAGATCCCTTTACATACCGTTCACCAATGACCTAGGTTGCGCAGTAGACCACTAGCTCGTCAAGAGCCTTCGTCGGTGATACGGTCTAAATATCAAACACAACATAAGTCAATCCACATGACCTATTTAAGTTCGGTAAATCCGAACAGCACAAGTAACCCCGACACTGCATCCCCGGATTTCAACTGTTATTTATTGAAGTACCGTTATACGAGACTCGTTACTCGTAGTACGTATTACTTACCAACATCCGGGTTTATTTAAATGAGTCGGTTAAAAAGGCGCTTTAGTTATAGCGTATTCAATTGTTAGGATTTATTCCTAATAATTACGAGTATACGAACAAATATTCACGTTTATACTCAGGTATTAAGTTTAACCGTTTCGGTTAGGCATACGAATACACCATTATAATATATAGTTGCATGTATTCATGCAACGTTAATTTACATAGCAATTTATGCTTATGCACTAATATTTTTATGTATTATTATTTTAAAAAACCATTTAATATTGTACCATGTATTATACCTCTCATTATTCATCTTATAAACTTATAATTATAAGACTTATAGCATATATTTATACTAATGTCCGCATAACACTTGTCATTTATCACTCCATGACATTAAAACCATATTGTATACTCTTGGTATATGGTCTCGGTTTTTACATATATGTGTATATATGTGTTGTGTTTTAATTTGATTTAGTCATATAATATGTAGTTGCATGTATGCATACACTATATTATATAGTTCCCAACTTTACCACATAATTAATGTGCATATATATTTTAACATATGCTTGCGCTACCACATTTATGCCCACCTATACATTAATACTTCTGATTTATACACTTATATTGTGTCTTATATTATGTGTCACATTATTATCATCTTATGTAAGATGATGACTTCCATTTGTTGCATTATTTAATGCATTCATATTAAGACTTTATCTAATGTTATGTAACATTCCATTACATGTGTTATATAATTTCCTAAGGTTTATTTTACACTAACCTTATTTTATAAATTCTACCTTCTCATTATTGTCACATTATTTCATGTGAGTATTATTAATGATAATTGTTCATTTAATCCCATTAATACAATATAATATCTACAGTATTATATCATTGTAAACCATATTTTATAATTTCATCCTTGAATGTTATATATATGCGGTTATGGCATATAGTTTTATAAACTATGTTTTGACCACATAAACTTATACAATGTTACATTAATATCTTATACTATATGATATGATATTTTTATCTCATTAATAATAGTGTGTTTGAAACTATATTTAATTGGCTTAAAGGCATACATATATATATTTCCATTTATTATTTTCTATATTCACATAGTCTTCATTAATTACAATATAACCACACATTTTTTTACCATGTTATAAATATCATGTTTTATGATATTTAAAACCTGTAACACATTATAACCTATAGTTTTATAACACTTTCATATAATTTCCGAAAAGGCATATATGTTGCATTTCATTTTCATTCCAAACACCCCACACTTTATAATTATTACAATTACACCACTTATTTTATAACATATTATATACACCATATGTTATATCATTTAAACTTTATAATTTGTGTATTATATAGTTTTAAAATTCGAGAATTACAACAGACCATAGGTTCTGTTTTTGTTTTAATTTTCACTTTACATATTTACACCTTTACCACAAATCTTATAATATCTTTACATAACACATATTATACCATCCAACATATGCTAATTATAACATATTGTTTATGATATGTTTACATTTTTTTCCAACATTACCGAACGGACCATAGGTCTGTTTGGGTTTAGTATCCAGCACCATATATTTTCTTTACTATCTCCTCTTACCCCACATATTATATAATGTTACATATAGTTTATATTATATGGTTTTAACCTTTATTATTTACATAACCTATTTTTTTATATTGTTTATTTCAAAACAGACCACGTGCGGTTTTTAATTCTGTTCCGCGCCCCAAAAATTTCCTTATTTACATATTGACCCCACTTTATAATATAATTTCAATTTGTCACTAAAACCATATATTATACACTTTTATTTTATAAATCAGTTATATAACTCCAAAAATTCCCAAACTTTATATTAATGATATAAATCTTATATTAACCATACTAACCCATTATTTTTGGTATTTACCATTTATACCCCATAGTTTTTATAAATTTTGTTATTAACCCATGATTTTAATATAGGTCATATTTAAATCACTTATGTAATTAACTTGGTCAAGGCACCTAGTATGGCCAAGGTTGACCTATTTTATTACTGGTTTGACCAAGAGTCTACCTATTTACGGTTTTGACCCAACATTACCAAAATTTACATTTGACCCCAATTTGTAAAACTTTTTAAAATTTATTTTATAACCTTTTATTATATGGTTTGCGGCTATATTTTTATTTAGCCTCCTAAATTTGTTTTAATTACAAATCAACCCCAACGTTCATTTCGGTAAAATTGATTTAATCCTAAACTTTGGTTTAAACTTAATAAACATAAGATTGCATAGCCTAAAAATACATGGCTTGTTCAACCTTAATATATAATATAAATTACTTATAAATGTCATTATAGCTTACGGTTTGGTATATATTGTAACAATATTTTATAATTGTGTTTAAAATCATTTAATTAATTTTTATGACTTATACGTCACATAAACATTAGGTTAACTTACTAAAAAGGTTTTACCACATTGTAATATATAGTTGGTTAAATATAGCCATAAAGCTCTCGGTTATGTTACCTTGCCTAATATATTTTATAAATTATTTTGACCCCTTATTCCATAGGTCCTTCACTACTACTAACCAAAAAGTAATAAATTGTTTTACACATAGTTAGGTCCAATGAACCCATATAGTTTTGGTTCAAAAGCCTATTAGAGCTCCTCGTTTAGTTACTGCCTATATAATTTTATAAATTATGACCCACCTATACCCACTTAATTGACTACATCTCACCTGTCAATAGCCATTAATCACCAACTTCATTAAATTAGTTACATCACTCTACTTAATCTACATTTAAGCTCCCATGTGTTATCCAGTTTAACCTTACTTAATACATCGGTATAAAACTTATATTATACATAATTAGTACACTTACTTGTTTAATTTACATACCAATCGCATCAACCTTCTCCTCAAGCTCACGGCTACATACTACTACACTAGGGTAGTTTTTAACTAAAACCTAGTTCATATGCACACTTAATTTACATGTCTTAAGGTAGTAATTACCTTAATTTGATAACTTTCTTACACGCTTATTCTTCCCTTTGGCAGAATTTTGTTCCTTGTTCCAGTAGTCAGCGACATCATATACATACCAATAAAAGATGGGTGTTTAGTCATCTTACATTAAGGTAATTAAGTTATAACATATGCTTGTAAATGTCATGTTTTCACCTTACTATAGTAAGGCTGGTAGGGGTGTATTTGTGCCTGAAATTTAGAGCATAATAAGATGTTTAATACACTATCTAACTATAGTATACAACCGGTAATATAAGATAGGGAAAGGTTAATAATTTACCATGTTTTAAATGACTTTACACTAGGCTTAATAACACCATAAGATGCAGCACATGAAGGTGACATCTTCACTGAATGTCTATGTAAAGCAAGAAGGAAATAAGCTGGAGAAACTTACAATTACCAACCGGAACTTAAGAGAAGAGGGACTTGAGTTTAAATCCCCATTTTCCTTAGGAAGAACTGTCCTCCTCCTCTGATTTTTCCACCGAGAACATGTTTAAACTGAAGAAAAAAAAAACTTGGAGAAGTGAAGGAAAAAAACGGCAATAAGTGTAACACCCCGAATCACAACAACAATAAAACGACGCGCCTAAGTTGCAGTAGAAGTCTACGCAGCGGTTTCGAACTCTATTCGGGTGCTACAGACGCCACCACCCACGTGTTGACAGACCACATTACTAACACCAAGTTACGGTCTGAATGACTGGAAGTCCAACCTTAACGAAAATCCAAATACAATATAAGTACAACCAAGTACCGACGCAGCTACAGTTTAGTTACAAACTTAACACAAACATAACTCATACATAAGAAAGCATACTACTTAAAGTCTTGCCATGTGGACTACCCCTATGATAGTCACCCTTGCCTACTCTCCGTT
The DNA here is from genome assembly GCA_023374045.1 of Limonium bicolor. Lineage (NCBI taxonomy): Eukaryota > Viridiplantae > Streptophyta > Magnoliopsida > Caryophyllales > Plumbaginaceae > Limonium > Limonium bicolor. The sequence goes on from CM041778.1 coordinate 96,729,151, forward strand.
ATCGTCTGGCACAAGACCTGAAAAAATTGGGTGTGAAGGACTCAGCAAACAACGCTGAGTATGAACGTGTGAAGCCCGCATGTTACCGGGCCCACGACTAATTGGTCGAATATTATTAAGTCCATTTTACATGCTATGATAAAGCAGTAAAGCACACATCAGTACATCATGATATCTTAACACACTCATCGGTAGCATAGCAATATCAGCAAGCAACCAAGCACATCTTGCAAGTAGCACAGCAATTCAATAAGCCCCAAGCACGTAACTCATCACAACAAGCTGCTAATGTAGCAGCAACAGTCAAGTACATAATACAAAGTGGCGTAGGTATATTATACCGTCGATCCTCACTATGGGATCATTCGAGATTTCGTACTGTTTTCTTGTTCTCATTCCACATGTTTTCCTTTCTTTCCTTGCACCGAGTCAGGGGATATAAGTTAGATCCCGAGACTTTGCTATGTAGGTGCTATTATTCCTTGTTTCTTAAGGATCACATTTGTGACTTTCTCTTGTTTGTTTGGTCTCATTACACAAGTTTTCCTTTATTCTCTGGCACCGAGTCAGGGGATATAGATTAGATCCCGAGACATCATTATGTAGGTGCTAATCGTTCCTTGTTTCTTTAAGGATTATTTTGTGAATTCTTTTATCACCGCACTTGGAGGCCGTCGCCTCCATAGCTAATCCCTCATTCCCGCGTCATGCGCCGAGAAAGAGCGGAGTCGCCTCTTGACTCCAGATAAGCTCCCCAATTTGTCCTCCCCCATTCCCGACGTCATGCGTCGAGAAAGCGGATTGCCTCTAGACCCAGGATGTGCTCCACACAGAAGGGCCAAGGATCTGATGCGATACCAACTCCCAAATATTCCATACCGCTCGGCCCGAGATGTCGTCTTCCCGGGTATCCTCATGTTCCACCAGTTGGTACTTTTCATTTCATTATCATTATAATCTCGACACCATAGTGGGTGTCTTAGGCGGTCCTCTAAAGTTAGAGAGGATTTGTCTCTTCGTATAGTTCTTTTGTTTTGTTTACGTGGTTCGTCATGTCTCACCCAAGGAGACTTGCTCTTCATTATCATTATGATAGACACCATAGTGGGTGTCATGGTAGTCCTCAATGGTTTAGAGAGGATTCCCCTTTAGAGTTTTTTTTGTTTTCATAAATCGTAGTAGTTCGTCTCAAGGTCCATAAACGAGAAAGGACTAAACTACTGTGTGCGCGCAATGATATATACAACAGTGATATAGAAATCATACAACATGATAAACAAGCAATCTAGTTTCATGCTTTGATCTTATGTCATTTTCACACACACAGGCACACAGCACACAAGCCGTGTACACGGCAACATACGAACCACACATTCCATACCTTATAATATCCGATGTTGACACTCGCACTAGGGTTCCCCGCCGCGTTACGTGACCCTCCTATAAATTGTCCAGAGCGGGTTAGTTGGTTTGGTAAGCGTGGGTTCGTCTAGTATAACTTTGACCAGGTCATATCTGGCATAATACCGTGTTGTCGGACTTTGAGTTATAATTGGAACTTTACTACTGCGTTATTCGAAGTTTAGTGTCTTCATGTAATCACTTTTATACAGGTCCGGTTTAATTACTTCGAACCATAAACGGTCCCATTTACGCGCCATTGTATTCGGGACAATTACACCCTGGTTTCTTGATATGTACATTACATCAAGTCCAGTTTACGTTGAACTAGTCTCACCTCTCACTATGCATGCATTACCTGTTACGAATCTATGGTTATCCTAATAACATAACGTTTACATCGTCGTTGTACAAGTTGACTAAAGTACTCCCTCTACTACCTAAGCATGTTAGCCATGTTCTAAATCCATGTTTAGACCAAAACACCCGATTACTACCCTGGAATTTTATTACAAAAGCCACGGTTTCAGTAAACCGAAATAGCAGTCCGTACGTACTTCCTTTCCATCATCTCTTTTAATGTATTAATTAATTCCTATCCTTCCTAAGTACAGTCAAACCTAATTAAGTGCTTTAGTTTGGTTTTAATTTCGTTAACAAGCCAGCACAACACTTCCAACATTTCTGTAATTCAGTTACACAGAAACAACCAGCCACCAAAATCTGAAAACAGCTTCTGTTTGTTTGGTTTTTCTTTCTTTGTTAACCGTCTTCTAATCTGCCAATTGATTATGCCAATTTAGATAACTGTATTAGCACTGTGTTGAGCTTATCATTCACCAACACCACCCTCTTTAATCATCTGTATCATAGTTATACTGAGGCAACCGTTGCAAAGTTCTGATGACACACTTATATACCTCTTCTTGACTCTTGCCTTTAGTTGGTAAACTTAACTTATAATTTCCTCCAGGTTGTTTATTCCCCTAGCTAAGTGTGTTAACAAGGCTTTAAACTTCGAGCCTAACCTAAGACCCAGCTGTTAACACTTTTAGAAGTTTATTTTACAGAAATCCAAGAGTTGCAGAAATCTGCAGCGCTAGAACTTGGTGCTCCCTCTTAAATCCCTTGCTAAGGTTTTCTAATCCGTCTCCATCTACTTCCCACATATCTCCACACTTGGTTAAGTGTTCCAGCAACAGATTACACTCCAAAATGAAAACAAGCTAAGCGACTATAATCACTCACACCGCTGTATTGCATACACCGAATAGGAAAAGAATTGAAAAACTGAAACAAAAACTGGCATACCCTTGACTTCCTTCTACTTATACTCAATTCAGGCCCTCAATTGCCCCCCAACCTGATTGCCTAGTTCTCCCAAAAGTTTACAGCTTAACTTATGTGGTCTATTAGGTTCCAAACTCTTCATTAAGCCACCCCAACATTCTGGACCTATCTGCAGTTTCAGTTATGCTGAAAACTGATAATACCGGAAATAAAACAGCAACATAGCATTAGGATCTTCACTTCTATGTTTTTTTTCTGTTCCTCACTTTGATTTCCAGTTTTCCTCAAATGGCTTAGCTTCTTCATTACGTGTATTAGGAAGGACTGAACTTAGAAACCTCTCAACCCAGACTGTTACTACTCCTGAAGGTTTATTTTACAGGAAAGACAAGGAAGGTAGAAAACTGAACTATGTTTCTGCACCCTATTTCTTCCTCCTCTGTATAATGTGTTACACATTTCCTCCAACATCCCACGGTTTATCCCTACTTAGCTAAGTGTATTATCAGGTTTTAAATGCTGAAATAGACCCAAAACAAAACTGTTACAGCTACTGAGAGATCTTAATACTGGAGTTTGTAAAACTGGGCAGAACGTGGGAAGGAAGTTGATATCTCTTTCCAGTTTTTTTCTTTTGTTTGTTCAGATTGGTTTTCCTCCTCAAAATAAACCCAAGCCAATACAGTTATTCCTACCGCAACATATTTATACTGACATTAAGAATTTCAGAAACTGAAGTCCCACTCTTGCATTCTTCTACTGTTATCTTCTACTTTAATCTCACTTTCTAGGCACTAAACAATTTTATAATTCTTTCAATCTGTGTGCAGATTCGGTTATGGCCTTAAGCAATGTTTTAGACTCAACCTCAAATTAACATCACCCTTAGACCCCTTCTGAAAATCATCCATACAGAAACGGCAAGTTGCCGAATTAAGTTCACTCCTGCACTAGTTCCTTAGCTAGTTCCATACGGAATTTTCTGAACTATTTAACTTGTGGTTTAATTGTAAGCAACTGGTACTCCTGTTACCTAATGCTTCAGACTTTACTAGCTACTGGCCCTAAGGCAGTTTTCCACACATATTCGACACAGGGAAAACACTCAGTTTCAATCCAGATGCATTCAATTTTCTGCTGTTACTAAAGTAGTTCACAACCAGATTTTTACTCAATCATTGTCACCAGTTTTTTTTTAAAACACTTACAACAGAATTCTTTTTACACTTGAGCCACTCAGTTTTTAGGGTAGGAGTTTCGATATCAACTCAAGGTTTTCTGTTAGAGTTCTTTGTTGTTTTCTGTGTGTGTTGCCAGTACTCTCTTAACCTGATATTCACACGTACACATTAGACCCTCCAGGCATGTTTGTTTTTTTTTTTGTTACTTAACCTTATTTTTCCTTGACCAGCACCCTAAACAATTTTCCAGCACACACACCGCTCCCAACACCAAATCATTTCTTAGTATAGTACACCGTCTAAACCGTTCAGACCAACATAACCAGATTTGTCAGAACACATTCAAACAGAATTCTAATACCAGATCAAACTCAGTTTTAGAGTGGGAGTTTAGATTACAACCTTAAGGTTTTAGGTTGTTTTTTTTTCCTGGTAGCTCTTGATACTCTTTGGTCTACTTTCACACTTGACAGAGACAAATGCCAAATCAGCTTGTTGTTCGTTTTAGATTAAAACAGTAAGTGTTAGTTGGTAGGGTCCTCGGTAGAGTTTACCTTACTCAAGAGGGCTACTTCTTGGGTTTCTTCTCAGATTTTGATGGCGATTTGGCACAGGAACTTTGCTTTACACCGGAATTCACTAGAGGGAAACTCCAAGTGGGTGTATTTGGTAGTGCTTAGAATCAAGAACAGAGGGCAAGGGAGTCTACAGCAGAGTGTGGCCTCACCTTAACACCATTTCCAGAACAGATCTGGGACGGGTTCCTTGAGGGTACTGGCCAAACCTTGAGGTGGTAACCCCAAGCTATACATGCATGCAGAAAATCAGAGAGGTTTGAGCAAGAATTCCGGCAGGAATAGTACAGAAACGAGGAGAAGCTGAAGTAAAAACCTGCAGGGTAGTATTGACCTTACGCCAGAGTTAGAGGAGATTGGCGTGGGCCTGCTTGGGGGAAATTCTCAGTCCTCTTACGCTATACTTGCACAAGAAAGGAGTGGTTCTCTTGTTCCAAAACTTCCTGAGATCCCACCAGTAGAGTTGCATGCAAAGTGTTTGCGTGAACATGCAAGAGATTAGGGGGTTAAGTAAACTCTCGGGCAGAGCTGAGCAAAGGATAGAAGAGAAAACAGAAATGAAAACATAAGAGCAACCCGGTAACATTACCTTACTATTTGAGCTCGTGGCGTTTCAGATCCACCAGGTGGGTAAAAACTCCAAGATTCGGCCATGCAGCATGGAGAACGAAGGTTTGAGTTTCGGATAGAAAACATAAGGGAGGAAAAGTTGAGCACTTAAGATCTTCAGGCACACAAACGGTGGAAGCAAGAGAGTAACTGGGCCACTGATTACCTTAGATTGCGCCAGTTTGCTCCCGATTGTTGAGGAACTGAAACGCATACTCCCTACACCAGTGGACAGGGGAAATTCCAGAGTTTCGGGGCATACGAGAATCGAGTTGCATGTGGGATGGGTTGAGAGAAGCATTGCTAACTGGTCGTACACCGAAGTCACGAACGTGGGAGCTTGTTCTCTGTATTTGCACCAGACGTGAGGCAATGGAAAGATGTGAAAAAAATTGAGTGGCTTTTACCAGTTGCAGGCGCATGCACTAACGAGAAGGAAGAGCACTGATTTCAATCGGGGGAAATAATTCGCATCGAGAGAATGGAAAGAGTAGAGTGGGATTTTAATCTCGACAGATATACACCCCGAAGAGAGGGATGCATCAGTTTACAAGTAGTAATGAAGGGCTGAGTGATTAGTTAAATGAGAGTTAATGAAGCTTGTAAAATTATCGGACATGGTAAGAAAGGGTGGGTTTTAATTTATTATTGTCCTTGTGGAGTTAAGTAGTACATAGGTATTCAGTTTAACATTTATGTCAGTGAATAAAGCGGTGAGCACAAATATGCCAAAACCCAAGAACGCTATTGCTTACATATATTACAATGTAACTTGCTATCACATTCACGGGCATATGGATGTCCCCTAGTATCATAGGTTATAATTTATAGCATGATTATATTAACGTTCCGTTTATTTAAACACTCCTCATATGTATTCATGATTTATGTGTTGTAGTTGTTAGGGTATTTCAATAAGGTAGTAGAAGATGCATATTTAATGCATGTTTTCACCTTTGTAAAACCTGCACTTTAATCCCCCATTATACTGAGCTTCCCATCCAAGAGTTCCCCTCATTTTAGCACCAAAACAAGCTGGGTGAGAGGTTGGAAATGGGTGTTAGGTTACACCAATATCAAGAAGAGGAAAGAGGAAGAAGGTGGTGATTTTCATGTTTCACATGCTTACTAGAGCAAGAGAGATCATATCCATGAGGTGGCTGTTCTTCTCGGTTTGAAAGGATAAAAAAAACGAGAGGGTTTGAGCTGATAAAGATGACGGCTGGGATGGAAAAGGGAAAGGAGAAATCAAACTTATTTGTACGTAAGTTATACTACTTTAGTAATAGGTTAGAATATGGTAGCTTTGGGTGAGTCACCACAATACTAGATATTTTATAGTCTCAGCTGATAAGGGATAAGGATGGCTCCTAACACCACCGTAAGGGTTGCCAAGTGGAAAGAATGGACTTACTTTAATATATGTCATAATAAGGTTTAATTTTTACTTTATTAAATAGGTAATCATTAGTCATATTTGTATATATTGTAACCGGCTATTAAGTGATAGGGAACTGCCAATTTGCGGAAATTATATGGTCAAGGTCAAGAGGACGTGGTGACCATACATTATATTAAATTTAAATGTTATAATAGCACTATTCACCCCAAAATCACCCATTTTGATTTTATTTGAAAACTTTGATTTGGACCTTATAAAATAGTCTATCATGACACATAATGTTATAAAGAATGTATATGGTCCTTAAAGTGGCATAAACCCATACTTTTGAAGTTATACACAAAAACGTGATTTAAGGTGTTTTAGTGCACATTTTGTGTTAAAGCTTGTTTTAAAGCTTGGTTTTCTTTGATAATGGTTTTAATATATCCATTACATGATTACTAAACTTAGGAATCAAATTTGGAATCAAACGAGGTCAAAAGACCTTTAAGATTTCTTATAGCATCTTTTTGCCCTAAGTGACTTTTAAGCATGTTAATGCTTGTTCTTTATGTTGTAGTTATTACAATGATTTTATTACGTTCATTAATGTGTTATAATGCTTAGGACAAAATTTTAGGTCCTAAGGAGTTCATTTAGTAATATATTTGCCCTAAACGGTCAAAAGGGTGCAATATGTGCTTCATGTTGACCATTGTTGTTTTTAAATTGATTTTAAGGCAGTTTAGGCCTTAATTTAATTGATTAAACATTTAATCAATGTTTAATTAATTAGGGGTATTTCAGTCTACCCCCCTTAAAAAGACTTCGTCCCGAAGTCGTCTTTCTTAAATAGGTATATAATGTATATCTACCCATGATTCCCATAATGTACATCTATGTGATGTAACATTCACGCATAATTGTGTTGTGCTAATTTGCACATAGCCCTCAAGTGTGGCGTTAATTCAAATATATGGATATAGGTGATCCATCACCACCGTCGTTTCCAATCAGTTCTAACCATCTTGACAACCTCCCTGAGGAGTCAATTACATTCCACATTCCACATTTCATTGTCCATAACCATGATCCATTCAGTATCTAGGCGATACTATACGAAGGATTTTAAACATAACATAAACACATATTATACCCATGTATCTTTTAGATACTTTCACATCATCATATAAGTATCTCATGGATACGTATAACACATACAATACTTAAACAATGCATGCCCGCATGACAAACAAACAACCAAACACCACAACAAACAACAATTTATTGTATGCCCGCATACGACTTATTAAAATTAGTGCACACACTGTGCACAGCCAAGAGGCTCTACCCCCCTTAAAAGGGGTTACGCCCCCGTACCCAAAAGTATACAACAGTCGCTAACCAAAGAGCGCCGGATACTTGGGTCTCATGGAATTTTCGTATTGAAAAATGGGTCGATCTTAGGTATTTGATTCTTAAAGAGGTTATGAGAAAGGTGAGGCGTGTACATTTCCAGCCGAGAAGGCCCGAGTACTTAGTGCGCTATCTCAACCACGTTCTATTGGGCCCACTCACTCCGTATTGAGGTGCAGACCCCACGGATATGGATAATACGCCCTTTGTTCATTGTCATCTAGATGATTTATTTGCAGCAGTTTATTGCTGACGTCGTTCCATTATGACGGTGTCGTTCCCGGTCTTTGTAACTGGAAACAGAGGTCTCTCATCGATGCGGTAACATTAGTTTGTATGTGCACACGACTGGATCGAAATCGTATATCGGTATGTAGATCGCTAATGCGCGATATAATTCAAGTCATTATTATCTTCACTCGTCGGTGTAATGTTGAGATGAAGTATGGTATTAATTATCATTTGTGCTCAGCGCCGTTTTGCACTAGTTTCTATTGTTTGTTGAAGACCTATCGTTATAACTGCACGGGGATAACTTTTTTGTAATCCCCTGTCTTCCGGTTGTTTGTTCCGCTGTAAGGTATTTAATTGAAATATTTGTTATGTATTTCCCGTTGGTATATATAGTGCTTCCCGCGTGGCGGTTTTTTGCAACATTTTTGTATGGTTCGTCCCGTTTATTAAGAGAGTCCATTGTTATAATCATATTGTGTTCTGCATTGCATGACACCCCATGCGGGTATGTTCCTTGTAGTTGAGGTACTTTCCTCTGGTATATCTGTATCATTGAATTCTCGCGGAGTTCATGGTGCTCCCGGTCTGCTTGCCCTGATGTTCTTGGGTGACCCTTTCCACGACGTTATAGTAGTAGTGGCGCTCGCCTCTGGCAGTGCCTATTGATACGGCGCTTGGTCGTCAATGGAGGTATGACATTGAGGTTGTATTAACGTTACAGGAGCAGGAAATTTCATTCGCTGCGAGAGTGTTTAGACAAACCGTTGAGCTTGGTAGCCCTTTTCCCTATATTCGGGGGTTATATTACTTAGTTGTATTATACTCATTGGTTGTGGCGGAGGGTACTGTCGGCGGTAGTTCGTACTGGACTTCCACATGACGGTGGATTGTCGACAATGTACTCATGACGTTTGTGTCTCCTCCTGGCTGAGCTCTCAGCTGGTCCTTAGCAGGGGTAACATTCCCGGCTTTGTGCCCTTGGCCAGCTCCCTGGCTCACACCACCACTAGATGTCGGTATCACCGTTCGTCTTCTCAATAACGCACCATAATACAATCAACTCATTTGTGTGCCCCAAGGGCTAACTCTTGTAGGCTAAAGGCTCTGCCAACACATAATTTCATTAAGACACAGACGTTTCGTACCTCACAAACTTTCCCAAGTTTCCCAAATCCTAAGCTCACTGTCTTAACCTAGTATCTCGTCATCAGAGCGGTACTCCGCTCTGATACCACTTTTGTAACACCCCTCATAACAAATACGTAATAGTCGCTCACGTGAACAGAATTAAAGGCGTCTCACAGCGGAAGGAGTTACAGTAATAGAACTCACATGGGTGTTACTTGCCACCACTCGCCCACACGAGTGATGTAGTAGTACAACCTCTTAACAAAATCAAACATAAAAATACAATCCGCGGTGACAACGAGATACCACCTACATGTCTATCTAAGTATCAAAAGCACAACTACTGTGAGCATCTAACATAATCCAAATCTTACAACCCCTTTCCAGTGGAATCATTTAATACATAACGAGGTATGAACGGTAAATACAAAATCAACGACGTCCTAACTACCCAGCCCCGCACTTCGGCTTCGACGTGTTCAGCACCCTGCACAATAAGTGTAGTCCTCAGCGATAGACGCTGAGTATGCCGGATCTGGACCCTATTGGTCACTTGCCATTTTTAACCGTCTTGATAAGATTATTTCCTGCTTTACCATTTTACAGATATAATAGGTACTGTAACAACATGCATGATTATATATCATTCATCCAATCCACAGTCATTCAATATGGATATACATCATTACCGACATTACTGTTATACATCATACAATACAATGGCATTGAGGACATAGTACATCACTCGGCCCTCCGGCCTTCACTTATCGTTTGTTTAGGTTAGCACAGTCGGGCGTCAGTTAGGACAACCCGAAATATACTCACTTGGACAGTAGTCCCACGTACACACAAAGGTGCTCACTGCCCTGATCATCCGAAGACTCTGGGACTTATTCACTTTGCCTTTGTAAAGCGTCCATTTAGGTGGCCAAGGGCCTGGTGCCAACGGTAGCACACTCCGCCTGACGATCTATCTAGGCTCGATCAGGATTAACTAGGGAAAACCCGATACGGGATAACCCAAGAGATCTCTACGCGCGACCAGCAGCCAGTGACTGTCTGGATTAAGGTACATCATCACATTCATTCACACTCTACTGTTAGCTTTGTTAGTTAGATAGTCAGTTACAGTTTTAGTTATGGAGTACATCACTTAATTTGTTGGCTGCCCTATGGGTCTTACGCATGTCTAGAATTATTCTAGGTAACATTCACGTTCGAGTCAAAGCTCTAGAGACTGACAATGTCGTGTCCCATTCCTAAGTATTTTACTTAGGTTTATAACTACATACTTGTAATACTTAGCGTATTAGGTCAAGCAATAGTGGTCACAATCACACATTTCGCATATGTAGTTTTGTATAAGTCGATCTATAGTCGACGTAGTATTAGTCCCGTAGGACGTTCGTGCATAAATAAATAATGCAGTGAACATAACTACGCATCACATACATGAATCACATACATACATTCACACAAGTTATTTATCAAACAAATCTGAGCCCGAGGAATTCCTCAGGACAACTCGGATCAAATCCCTTTACATACTGTACACCGTTGTCTAGATTCGTGCAGTGCAAACCACTAGAGCTTTCGAGCGCGTACGTCGGGAATGCGATCTAGTAATACGAGGAACACTAAGAGTCAATCCATATGACAGCACAATTCGGTATTTCCAAATAACGTTTGAAATCCTAGTACTATGTCCCCAGACTTAACATTTGTTACTAATTAAAGTATCATTGTTAATATTTTATAAACCCCTTACTCGTTGTGTGAGTTAATTCTCAGTTTACATTAGAGCATGAAACCTTGCGTTATACACTTATGATACTTCACTAGGTTTATTTATCAAACCAAAGTCTTATACTATCCTTAGTATTTTATGTCGTTATAACTATAGTGTATAACTTTATTTCTTGGTACGTGTTTATCTATGTAGGTATGCATTTAGCATAACAGTTCGATTAACTATATCCTTAGCCACATAATATTATTTGTGTTATATTTATTTCATGATGTTAGGTAGTATGGTCTTTTACATGTCGTTAGTCTTTATAGCATATGGTTCGGTAATTTTATGTACCTGTAACACCCCTAATACGCACATGATACTAAATGAAATCGCAGCGGAATTAAATAACTAAATAGTAACTAACGCTTCGGTGCTACAACGCCGTCAACCACCCACGTGGTGACAAGGCAGAATAAATACAAGTGTACCGGTCTGATGATCAGACTCCCGAGCATAAAACTAAACCATAAATACATTATATACAATACCGAGTGTTTACATATCCTTCACTGTATAACATCACTGTAAACTGCAACAACCAAAAGCATATAACACCACAGGAGCACAGGCGCATCCCGGGCCAACATCCAAACGTATACAAAAGTAAACTTGCATCCTAGGATCTAAAGCCACTCCGCTTCCTCGATCCTCATCCTGCAGTATAAGAAATATGGATCCCCCGAGGGGGTCAGCAACCCTTGGCTGGTATGGCTAACGCGCAGCCCATCGGCTACCGGGATACGCGCAGCTAATTGTCATGATAACATGGCATTCATTTACATACATAACATAACATAACATGGAGCATAGCATCAATAGTGCACAGCTCATCATCACATACACGGTGGATCTTGGTTCCACAATAACAAACCACAAGGGTCAAATAACATAAGAGCCTAGAGAGTGATTCACCCTCATGTTAAGCTCGTTAAACACACTCATTACCGTTCTGTTAGACGAACGAGTAACTTAAGTCACAGATGGTTCGGATTTAGTGACCCGAACACACCACACAAACACATGTTCCCACTAAACCGATCATAAGTCAGAATAGGTAAGCTTTGGAGGAAGCTAGCGGGAGATCGAACGCCAATTAAGGAGAACAATCTTAACAACATAAGAGTCGAATCTGATTCAGATATCTACTCTTAACTTACATGCATGACCGGACAACCGGATTCCTCACTTCCCAGTTAACACTTGTTAGAGGTTCATAGTGGAACTTAACAACCAATACACAATAGGTGGTAAGTCATGTTAGACACACACAAGGGAATGAGTCACAACATAACATCACAATAATATGAACAACTGTAAACTCATTACATGTTTAAATCTTATAACGTCATAAACACACAGAAAAACATACAACACACAAGCCGGTGTAAACCGCTAGACAACAGACTGCAAGAAAACCATACCTTGGTCCTTGCCTCGTTTGGTTCCTCCGTAGGTCACTCCTATACATAATTCAAGAACGTCGGTTAATTAACTTACTTAACCTCCAAATTTACTAAGTGTTTAACATAGTTATTTGACATGTTTAATGTCTAACTTTACCCTAGGTTACCTTCATTATACACCCTAGGGTTAACTACATAAGTCACATTCTTTTCTGTTTTTTTTTTTTACAAGTTTAGGTCCGACCGGACTTGCCGACCGGACTTTCCATGTCCGGTCGATTCCAGAACATATTTCCGTCAAAATCTTCTACTCCGACCGACCTTGTAAGTCCGGTCGCATGACCGGTCTATTCCAGAGAGTTTTCTCCCTTTGAAAATTTAGCCCGACCGGACTTGCCAAGTCCGGTCCTATGTCCGGTCGATTCCAGTAACTCAATCCGTACACAAATTACAAGCCCGACCGACCTTGCAAGTCCGGTCCCAAGGTCGGTCCATTCCAAGAAGCCAATTCTCGCAGGGTAAACTGGGCCCGACCGAACTTGCAAGTCCGGTCGCAAGTCCGGTCTGCCCCAAATCTTTGTTTTCCTTTTTACATTCAACTCCAAACTTCACCCCATATAACCTAGTACTCCCCTAACCTCATTTGGGCACTCTAAACACACCTCAAGACCTCCTAAACACTCACAAAACTCTTTTCTAATTCCTTAAATCTTTACTTATTTCCTTGTAAATTCCTTAACACTTACAACATTTTACACTAAGTTTCTAAATGGTGTTTCTCACCTATGATAACTACTATCTCAAAATGCTTCCTCCTTATCTTAACATCATCTCCCAAGCATCATCTCTCCCAACTAACTCCTTATATCCATCTTGAAATTCTTTTCCAAGTTTACACTTTCTCCTTATTACCAAAGTTTGCCTAAGTATTTACCTAAGTCCAAAATGACTTTGGTACCTATTAAAATCTCAAGTTCATGCCTAAGTCCTTGTTACATCCCAAATCATCTTAATGCATGTTACTTACACAAGAACAACACTTAACCTTTTTAAATACTCCTTAACTTGTCAACCTCATTTTAAACTCCTAGAACTTCACATTTATTACCTAAATTTCGACATAGGTTCACCTAGAACATTGCTAAACCAAAACACACATTGTTTTTACCAACAAACACCCAAGAACACTAAAAATCCATCAAGTACTTATTATACACAAACTTCACTCACAAAGCACTACATCACAATATAGTGCATAATTTAAATTGCATGGCACTTAGGCCCTTAAATGACATGGCTCTTAGGCCCTTAAGATGCATAAATCATAAACACTGAATTTCCACATATATTTGCCTTAAACCTGCAAATACACTCAACAACACATATGCCTTTTACTAAGCTCTTGAGAACACTTTACTAAGTCATTCACCATTTGCTCTTTAGGTAGTTTTAATAAGCATTTAAAGCTCATTTCTCCTAAGGCATTAAACAACATTTGGTTAGTAGATTTACCTCTTTCCAAACAACTTCTTTCTTGTTTCTTTTAGAAAACCGGTAGGGTATTTGATTCTTTGACAAGTTCTAAACAGTATACAAACATTATAATGAGTATTCAAGCTATAAGCTCCATCTCATTGTAAACCCTAATTTTACATTGTTTCAAAAACATTAATGTAGTTGTTTTACCTTGCTCTTTGAAGAGAGTTTGAATATCTAGCAAGAGAGGACTCCACCTAGTCCATGAAGAGTTGGAATGAAGCTAGAACAAGGTCACACAAAGAGCTCCTTCAATATATATTTTCGGTTACCACAAAAACACATGAAGGAAATGAAGTTTTTATTTGAGATTCCTTACCTAGAAGCAAATGAGAGTAACAATATGTAAAAATACAAGCTCAAGCTCCTTCAATGGAGAAACTCCATGGCACCAAAATGGTGGTCTTGGACTTTTAAGAAGATAGGAATGAAAGCTTGATGAGAGGAAGAGATTGGTGGTGTTTGTTTTTGATTTGGACAAGTGAGCAAGATTTTACAAGAGATCAAAGTGGAGTTTTAATGGAGGTGTGTGGTATTACCGTGAGAGAACAGCAAGAAGAAGGAAGAAGAGAGGTGGGAAACCGTGTGAACAAGGAAAGAAATGAGAGAATGAGATAGAATTTGCTTTTGAAGATATTTATACTTGTAAAGTAAAAAGGGTACTTAAGTAGTTTGTTTATTTTCTTAACAAGCTAACAAGGGTGGTGTGTCACCAACCTTAAAAACCGGCCCCAAATAGTAGTAGAGGGTAATATAGTCTTTATTTGTCAATTTAATTACTTATACAACATATGTTACAAAATAGCTTATAAAAATCACTATTCATGAAACAAGGCACATAGAAGTGAAATTTTTGATTTCCCATTAATATAGACACCCAAATGTGATATTATATAGTACACATATATATTTAAGAGTAATGATGGACATCTAGCCACTCAAAACTCATTTACAAGACATTTTTCAAAAATGTGCTTTAAGACTCCTTAAAGCACATTTTGTGTTTAAACTTGTTTTCAAGCTTGGTTTTCTTTGGTAATTGATTTAATATGTTCATTAGTGTATAAATGAGGTCTTGGTAAGTTCATTAGGTCTTAACCAAGTTTATCCCAAGCTTAGAGCACATTTTGGCTCTTATTGACTTTAAAGCACATTTTGTGTTTTCTTTTGTTTAAATTTGTTTACTAATGTTTCTAAGACTCTTTTTAGTCTTAATACACCATATTTAAGTGTTTAAACAATATATTAAGGTTTGGGGTATTTCAATCTACCCCCCTTAAAAGAACTTTGCCCTCAAAGTTCATACTTCCACATATCCTAAATATTAGAACACGGGAATACTTATAAACAATACTTCCATACATCACTAACAACACACTTACATAACATTGGACACCAGGTCCATACAACATAACATCGGGTACATAACATTGGACACAAGGTCCATACAACATTATCCACATCATTCAGACACAACGGTCTGTAATATAACAACATAACATAGACGGTGTATTCAAATACACGTCGTACACACACAACCGAAACGGCTCTACCCCCCTTAAAAGGGTACGCCCCGTACCCTATACACATAAGTACTAAGAAGTAAACAATGACGGGTACTTCGCCTTCATCTTATCTTCCAGCTCCCAAGTGGCCTCCTCAACGTCCTGGTTAGACCAAGAACTTTCACCAGTCTCACGGACTTATGGCGTGTCTCGAGTCTTAGCATCCAGAATCCGTACCGGAGTCTCCACTGATCGCATGGTCGGCTCTAAGGTTAGCCTTTCAGGCTGAAGCACATGAGACGGATGAGACATATACTTCTTCAACTGGGACACATGAAATACATCATGTACCTTGCCCAGCTCGGCGGGTAGGTCTAGTCTATAGGCTACCGGGCCGATCCGCTCCGTCACAACATAAGGCCCCACATACTTTGGGCTCAACTTGCCCTTCTGGCCAAACGAAATACTCCCTTCATGGGGGATACTCTCAAAAATACCTGATCGCCCACGGCGAACTCCAGGTCACGTCTGCGCACATCTGCGTACGACTTCTGTCTATCCTGAGCTGCCTTCATGTTAGCCCGGATCTGGCGAACTTCTGCCTGCTGAACTTGTTCAAGATACTCTGGTCCTATAATGACCGTCTCACTCGACTCATCCCAGCATAATGGCGTGCGGCATGGTCTACCGTACAAGGCCTGGAAGGGAGACATCTTGATCGAAGCATGATAACTGTTGTTGTAACTAAACTCGATCAGATGTAACTTATCAATCCAGCTGGTCTGAAAGTCAAGTGCACAAGCACGTAGCATATCCTCAAGTGTCTGAATGGTGCGCTCACTCTGACCATCGGTCTGTGGGTGAAACGCTGTACTCAATTTCAGTTCAGTACCCAATGCCTCTCGTGTGGACTTCCAATATCGGGATAAGAATCTGGTATCTCTGTCAGATACAATCGTTTTCGGTACACCATGATGTCTTACAATTTCTTTATCAAACAGTTCTGCCAATCTTGCCACTTTCCAAGTGTCCTTCATCGGAATGAATCGGGCCACTTTGGTCAGTCGGTCAACTACAACCCATATCATATTCAGACCTCCCCTTGTAGGCGGAAGCCCTACTACAAAGTCCATGGAGATATCATGGAACTTCCACTCAGGCACTGGCATTGGCTGTACCATACCACCAGGCCGTCGGTGCTCAAACTTGACCTTCTGGCAAGTGAGACCCTCAAACATAATCACTAACATCTTTCTTCATTCCAGTCCACCAAAAATACCTTTTCATACTCTTATACATCTTTGAAGCTCCGGGGTGAATCGAAGTAGTAGAACAATGGGATTCACTCAATATGCGCTCCTTCAACTCAGCGCCACTCCTAGGTATACACAATCGGCCATTCAGCCTAATCAGGTCATCATCGTGGAGTCTGAAGTCGTACTTCTGACCCTCGAATGTGCCATCAATAAGCTTCTGCCGGATCTCCAGCATATACTGATCCGTCATCTGAGCACTCCGCACCCTCTTCAACCAAGCCAGTATGAGAGACTAGCGAATGGAGAGAGTGTGCTCGGCGACTCAGTGCGTCAGCTACCACATTTGCCTTACCCTCTTTGTATTGCAGATTAATATCGTAGTCATTCAGAAACTCAACCCACCTTCTTTGCCTCATGTTCAACTCTTTCTGAGTGAACAAGTACTTTAAGCTTTTATGGTCAGAATAGATTGTCACACTTACCCCATACAAATAATGTCGCCATATCTTCAATGCGAAGACAATGGCACCCAATTCTAAGTCGTGGGTAGGGTAGTTCTCCTCATGCTTCTTCAGCTGACGGGAGGCGTATGCTACGACCTTCCCGTGTTGCATCAATACACAACCCATACCTCTACCTGATGCGTCGCAGTAGACCTCAAAACCATCTGGACCGTCTGGTATAGTCAGGACTGGTGCAGATGTCAGAGCATCCTTGAGACTCGTGAAAGAACTCTCACAGTCGACTGTCCACTCGAATGGTGCATCCTTCTTCATTAAGGAAGTCATCGGCTTCGAGACACTGGAGAAGTCCTTCACAAACCTCCTATAATAACCTGCCAGACCGAGGAAGCTCCTGATATCAGTGACTGTCTTCGGCCTAGGCCAGGTGCGCACTGCATCTATCTTTGCCGGATCAACAGCGATCCCGGCCTCAGAAATCACATGTCCAAGGAAGGATACTTGGTTCAACAAAATTCACATTTCGAAAACTTTGCATACAACTGTTTCCTCCTCAGAGTTTGTAACACATTTCTCAGGTGGCTTTCGTGCTCACCTCTTGATTTAGAATACACAAGAATATCATCGATGAAGACTACCACTGATTTGTCCAACTGATCTTGGAACAAGCGGTTCATTAAGTCCATGAACTTTGCTGGTGCATTCGATAAGCCAAACGGCATAACTGTGAACTCATAATGCCCATACCTCGTTCTGAAAGCTGTCTTTTCGATATCACTGTCACGGATGGCAATCTGATGGTATCCGGAACGTAAGTCTATCTTGGAGAATACTGATGCTCCCTTAAGCTGATCAAATAGATCGTCGATGCGTGGTAAAGGGTAACGGTTTTTCACCGTAACAGCATTCAGCTCCCGATAATCAATACACAGGCGGAGGCTACCGTCCTTCTTCTTCACGAAGAGGACCGGCGCTCCCCATGGTGAAACACTAGGGCGGATAAAGCCCTTGTCGAGTAGGTCTCTCAGCTGCTCCTTGAGCTCTGTCATCTCTGCTGGAGCCATACGATAAGGTGCTTTCGCAATGGGTCCAGTGCCCGGAACTAAGTCGATCTCAAACTCAACCTCTCGTGCTGGCGGCATGCCCGGCAGTTCCTTAGGAAATACATCAGGAAACTCCGACACTACCGGCACATCTGGGCTAAACTCAGGGTCTCTCTCTATGTCCTGGACATAGCAGAGGTATACATCACTCCCTCGTCGTAACTCACGATACATGGCCATGGCGGTGATGATCTGAGTCGAAGGCTCCCTGGGCCTCTGGCGGTATGATATGGTAACCCAGATGGACTCCGAAGAAGCAGTCGATGCTCGGCACACAGGATTCTGCCCTTGTACCGCTCCAACCAGTTCATCCCGACAATCACATCAAATCCAAGTCCGTCGAACTCTATCAGGTCGATCGGGAACTCTTCACCTCTGATTCTTACAATGACATCTCGGTGGTAGCGGGTACACCTGATCCGCTCTTTCGATGGGAGAGTGACCAAGAAGTCTGGCATCTCCTCTCCATCTAACCCCAGCCTCTTCGCAAAAGATAGCGAAACAAATGTGTGAGGCTCCAGAGTCGAACAAGATCGATGCATCCACGCCATTCACTGGAAAGGTACCGGTGAGGATTGTGCCGCTCTTGCCGGCTTCTGCCTCATTGCAGACACTCAGTGTACCTCCCGTTCCGAGTGCACAGCCTAATTCATTGGCAAACTAATAAGTACTGGGTAACAACACGGTTGATATACTTCAATAACTCCACTTTATTCATTAACACTTCCTCTTTACAACATTGTTGGTTTACATGGTTGATATAACTTAACACATACATAACTTCCTTACCATATACTGGCTTAACTGGCTTAACACATTACAAAGTATACAAGGCTTAGAATTGTCTGAAGGTCAAATTCAAACGTCCGGGTTTCATGTGTGGCATTGATCACTGCCGACGGTGCGGTATTCAGTTTGATCTTCCTGATGCCATGATATAGCATCCTTGACTGCCCACCCATGATTCAATCTCCTGACTTTAGTATTAACTTCCTTGCGAGATCAGCACGCTTCTGCTCGCCATACACAAATACTGCGGTATCACCAATGGACCAAGACACCACGGGTACTCCCTTACTTAGAGACTCGGGTGACTCGTCCTTATCTTGGTGTAAACCTAACCGTCCACCTTTCTGGTAGAAGTTCACAATACACAAATCTGCTTCCACATTGGAATCGAATCCGTTTCAACTTGTTGAGCAATTCCCACGGCGTGATTAACGACCGCACGGAACTCCTCAGGTATACTTGGTACTGTTGCTCCATCTTCAGCTCGCACTTCTTGATATGACTTGGTGTAAGGGTTCCAGTCCTTACCCATGCACATCATCTTCAATTGCATTCTTGATCCGTTCGGATATTCAGGTGTGTAGAAACCTCCAGGTTTAGCTCCAAGTTCGTCGCATCGTCTGATGATATGGACTTGTGCTTCCGGTGTCAGGTATCCACTTAAGAGTATCATACCTGGCTGGATAACCTGACATTGCTCCATTGGAAAGTCGGTGATGTTGATGGTGGTTTCTTCTTCAGGGTTTGGTGTGGGTGGATTGGATAACATATATTGAAGGTTCCTTTCAGTTTAGAATTATCTAATTAGGTGTCTTTCACACTATACTTTAACTCCTTACTCACATGATATACACTTGAACTCACTAATACACATAAGCATGAAATGCGGTATGCAATCACTTATTACATTCAACAGTTTAGGCGGTACCTGGTCTAGAAGGGCCCTGGCGCCTCAGACCGGTCCCACCAATTCAGGGTGGCCTTGCTAGGTCCCGACCCCTTCCCCTTCTGGAATCGTGTGCCTCTGATCAGTGGGTGGCTGGTTAGCCGTCTTCGGGCCATCAATAGCTGCTGTGGCCTTACCCTTCCACTGCCCCTTGGGCTTGTTGACTCTGCTGTTGGGGTTCCGGTAACACTCGTGGTCACGGTGACCCCACTTCTCGCAGTATCGACACTGCACCTCATTTCCCTTGCAGTCCTTGCCGGGGTGGTCTCCATTGCACCACTTACAGTAATAGTGGCGCTCCGGTCCAGAGCCCGTGCTAGCTGCTAACACAATACACACTCAGTACTTGTTTCACAACTTATCAACATACACATCAACTTATCACACATGATAAACAATTACCCTTTGGTGGGTAAGAGCGTAGGGCTTCGCCGCATAAGCATATGTGAGCTTCAGTGGCTCCTCAGCTGTGGTGGTTTGGGCTTGGCCCTTGTCACCCTGGTGCTGACTCTTCTGGGGCTGGGGATAAGGTTTCTTCTTCTTCTTCTCCTCCCCCGTACCCCTGCGAACTCTGGCCCTCGCTCGTGGCCTTGCGCTTGTGCGCATTCTCCTCGTCCCTCAGACGGACGTGATCTCCACCTTAGCAGCGGCATGATAGCACTCCTGAATTTAGGATGGTCAGTCATGCCCCGCAATACATACTCACAAACTCACATTAACACTCACTTGTAGCTACACATATTCACATCACTCTTTATTTAAATTACCTGCAAGGTAGTATACTCAGCTGGCCCCATCCCATAGCGAAGACGGTGGCTGAGACCGTTGTAGAAACGGTTTACCAGCACCCGGTTCGAGTATCCCAGGTCCGGTAACAGGTGGACAAGGCCGGTGAAGGCAGTGTAATACTCATCAACCGACCCTTGTCCCCCTGCCTCAGACTATCCAGCTCCAGGCGCTTGGCCTCTTGAACGTGCACAGGGTAGTATTTGGCTCGCAGCAGAGCCGTGTACTCCCTCCAGCCAAACTGAGGATCCGCCATCCGGTCCTCTCTCACAAGCTTCCACCAGTTTTGTGCCGAACCCTTCAGGTAGTAAGCGGCAAGACGGACCTTAGCCTCTGCGGTACAGCCAAGGTCTCGTAGGCGGTCTCCAACTCGGAGATGTACGCCTCCAGCTTACGTGGGTCGGTCTCCCCATGAAATGAAGGGGGTCTCAAGTCTGCCAATGCCTTGACCCAGTTGGTCTCTCGTGGCGGTGGCGGTGGTGGTTGAACTCCGGGCATCTGCCCCTGCTGGATCGCAGCTACAAGCTGGGGTACCATCTGGGCCACAGCGGCTGCTACAGCCTCAGCCATAACCTGAGCCGTAGTGTTCTCGCCCTGGTCACCCACAGTACCAGTACCACTTCCGCGGCCTCTACCGCGCGGTCTACCTGCCATCTGTATTCACATGAATATTCATTAGCAATATGCTTGCACACTTATCGGTCCAACGGTTGTAACGCTTCCCGACAATAAGGTTCTCCACACTTAGTTAGTGGTTAACCTTTCCATAACTGATCACTTAGGTAACTGTAGTTAGGTTTCCTAACTCGGTATATTCCTAAGCTCGGTATTCTAGTCATCAGAGCGATACTTCGCTCTGATACCACTTTTTGTAACACCCCTAATACGCACATGATACTAAATGAAATCGCAGCGGAATTAAATAACTAAACAGTAACTAACGCTTCGGTGCTACAACGCCGTCAACCACCCACGTGGTTGACAAGGCAGAATAAATACAAGTGTACCGGTCTGATGATCAGACTCCCGAGCATAAAACTAAACCATATACATTATATACAATACCGAGTGTTTACATATCCTTCACTGTATAACATCACTGTAAACTGCAACAACCAAAGTATATAACGCCACCAGGAGCACAGGCGCATCCCGGGCCAACATCCAAAGTATACAAAGTAAACTTGCATCCTAGGATCTAAAGCCACTCCGCTTCCTCGATCCTCATCCTGCAGTATAAGAAATATGGATCCCCCGAGGGGGTCAGCAACCCTTGGCTGGTATGGCTAACGCGCAGCCCATCGGCTACCGGGATACGCGCAGCTAATTGTCATGATAACATGGCATTCATTTACATACATAACATAACATAACATGGAGCATAGCATCAATAGTGCACAGCTCATCATCACATACACGGTGGATCTTCGTTCCACAATAACAAACCACAAGGGTCAAATACATAAGAGCCTAGAGAGTGATTCACCCTCATGTTAAGCTCGTTAAACACACTCATTACCGTTCTGTTAGACGAACGAGTAACTTAAGTCCAGATGGTTCGGATTTAGTGACCCGAACACACCACACACAACACACAACACATGTTCCCACTAAACCGATCATAAGTCAGAATAGGTAAGCTTTGGAAGAAGCTAGCGGGAGATCGAACGCCAAATTAAGGAGAACAATCTTAACAACATAAGAGTCGAATCTGATTCAGATATCTACTCTTAACTTACATGCATGACCGGACAACCGGATTCCTCACTTCCCAGTTAACACTTGTTAGAAGTTCATAGTGGAACTTAACAACCAACACACAATAGTGGTAAGTCATGTTAGACACACACAAGGGAATGAGTCACAACATACATCACAATAATATGAACAACTGTAAACTCATTACATGTTTAAATCTTATAACGTCATAAACACACAGAAAAACATACAACACACAAACCGGTGTAAACCGCTAGACAACAGACTGCAAGAAAACCTACCTTGGTCCTTGCCTCGTTTGTTTCCTCCGTAGGTCACTCCTATACATAATTCAAGAACGTCGGTTACTTAACTTACTTTAACCTTCAAATTTACTAAGTGTTTAACATAATTTGGACATGTTTAATGTCTAATCTTACCCTAGTTACCTTCATTATACACCCTAGGGTTAACTACATAAGTCACATTTTTCTGTTTTTTTTTTTTACAGTTTTGTCCGACCGGACTTGCCGACCGGACTTGTCCATGTCCGGTCCGATTCCAGAGATTTTCCGTCAAATCTTCTACTCCGACCGACCTGTAAGTCCGGTCGCCTGTCCGTCTATTCCAGAGAGTTTCTCCCTTTGAAAAGTTGGTTTCTTCCCCTTCGAAATTTAGCCCGACCGGACTTGCCAAGTCCGGTCTATGTCCGGTCGATTCCAGTAACTCATCCGTACACAAATTACAAGCCCGACCGACCTTGCAAGTCCGTCCCAAGGTCGGTCCATTCCAGAAGCCAATTCTCGCAGGGTAACACTGGGCCCGACCGAACTTGCAAGTCCGGTCGCAAGTCCGGTCTGCCCAAATCTTTGTTCCTTTTTACATTCAACTCCAAACTTCACCCCATATAACCTAGTACTCCCTAACCTCATTTGGGCACTTTAACACACCTAGGACATCTTAAACACTCACAAAACTCATTTTCTAATTCCTTAAACCTTTACTTATTTCCTTGTAAAATTCCTTAACACTTACAACATTTTACACTAGGTTTCTAAATGGTGTTTCTCACCTATGATAACTACTATCCCAAAATGCTTTCTCCTTATCTTAACATCATCTCAAGCATCATCTCTCACAACTAACTCCTTATATCATTCTTCAAATCCTTTTTCCAGTTACACTTCTCCTTAATTTACCAAAGTTTGCCTAAGTCTTTACCTAAGTCCCAAAATGACTTTGGTACATACTAAAATCTCAAGCTCATGCCTAAGTCCTTGTTACATCCTAAATCACCTTAATGCATGTTTCCTACACAAGAACAACACTTAACCATTTAAAATACTCCTTAACTTATCAAACTCATTTTAACACTTAGAACTTCACATTTGTTACCTAAATTTCGACATAGGTTCTCCTAGAACATTACTAAACCAAAACACATTGTTTTTACCAACAAACAACCAAGAACACTAAAAATCCATCAAGTACTTATTATACACAAACTTCACTCACAAAGCACTACATCACAATATAGTGCATAATTTAAATTGCATGGCACTTAGGCCCTTAAATGACATGGCTCTTAGGCCCTTAAGATGCATAAATCATAAACACTGAATTTCCACAATATATTTGCCTTTAACCTGCAAATACACTCAACAACACATATGCCTTTTACTAAGCTCTTGAGAACACTTTACTAAGTCATTCACCATTGGCTCTTTAGGTAGTTTTAATAAGCATTTATAAGCTCATTTCTCCTAAGGCATTAAAACAACATTAGGTTAGTAGATTTACCTCTTTTGCAAAATAACTTCTTTCTTGTTTCCTTTAGAAAACCGATAGGTACTTGATTCTTTGACAAGTTCTAAACAATATACAAACATTATAATGAGTATTCAAGCTATAAGCTCCATCTCATTGTAAACCCTAGTTTTACATTGTTTCAAAAACATTAATGTAGTTGTTTTACCTTGCTCTTTGAAGAGAGTTTGAATATCTAGCAAGAGAGGACTCCACCTAGTCCATGAAGAGTTGGAATGAAGCTAGAACAAGGTCACACAAAGAGCTCCTTCAATGTATTTTCGGACATGACAAAAACAAGAAGGAAATGAAGTTTTTATTTGAGATTCCTTACCTAGAACCAAGGAGAGTAACAATATGTAAAAATACAAGCTCAAGCTCCTTCAATGGAGAAACTCCATGGCACCGAAATGGTTGTCTTGAGTTTGGAGAAGATAGAAATGAAGAGCTTGAGGAGAGGAAGAAGATGGTGGTGTTTGTTTTTTGATTTGGACAAGTGAGCAAGGTTTAACAAGAGATCAAAGCTGGTGTTTTAATGTGGTAGTGGTATTACCGTGAGAGAACAGCAAGAAGAAGGAAGAAGAGAGGTGGAAACCGTGTGAGCAAGAAAGAAATGAGAGAATGAGATAGAATTTGCTTTTTGAAGATATTTATACTTTGTAAAGTAAAAAGGGTACTTAAGTAGTTTATTTATTTTCTTAACAAGCTAACAAGGTGGTGTGTCACCAACCTTAGAAAACCGGCCCCAAATAGTAGTAGAGGGTAATATAGTCTTTGTTTGTCAATTTAATTACTTATACAACATATGTTACAAAATAGCTTATAAAAATCACTATTCATAAAACAAGGCACATAGAAGTGAAATTTTTGATTTCCCATTATATAGACACCCAAATGTGATATTATATAGTACACATATATATTTAAGAGTAATGATGGACATCTAGCCACTCAAAACTCATTTACAAGACAATTTTTCAAAAATGTGCTTTAAGACTCCTTAAAGCACATTTTGTGTTTAAACTTGTTTTCAAGCTTGGTTTTCTTTGGTAATTGATTTAATATGTTCATTAGTGTATAAATGAGGTCTTGGTAAGTTCATTAGGTCTTAACCAAGTTTATCCCAAGCTTAGAGCACATTTTGGCTCTTATTGACTTTAAAGCACATTTTGTTTTTCTTTTGTTTAAATTTGTTTACTAATGTTTCTAAGACTCTTTTTAGTCTTAATACACCATATTTAAGTGTTTAAACCATATATTAAGGTTTGGGGTATTTCAGTTTTTATAATCAAAAGGTTTATGTACAATACATTTATTATTGGTTTCATTATTTATACATGAATATGTTGTTCATTAGGCTATACCGGTTTGTTCAAGTTTTATCACATTAACGTGTCCTTAATATTTTTTATTCGAGAGTAAGTTGTTCATAGAAAATTTATATATAAAAGAATACAATACATTTTACACAAATAAATTGAATTCGGATTTTTAAAATTTACGTGGTAGTTTGTATAATTGATATTAGTTTGAACAACTTTATAAAAAATTTGTTCAAAAATTGCTTTATTTTGGTGTTTAAAAAATAGTTTTAGTTTGCATTCAAATTTGCTATACTAATTGTTGAACTATTAGCACACATTGTTCAAATTTAATACCTATATTGTGGCTTTTTAAGTTCACGTACGTGTTCGTCTATAGAATATATCAGTTCCTCAATTTTTAAAAATATTTCATTCTACATTTATTTCATATTGTTCTTTTTTAAATGCCATTATATGAACTAGTTGAAGAACTATTTTTTTTTTCAGATTTCATGTTCATGTGTGTAAATATAAAATTTAGGGAAATTTCATGATATATCCCCGAGGTTTGAGCGAATTTTACGAGATACCTCCAGTTTTCATTTTCATTACGAGATACCCCCGAGGTTTCATTTTTTTTACGATATACCCCTGAGGTTTCATTTCATTACGATATACCCCTAAGGTTTCAATTTATTACGAGATGCCCCTCAGTTCAGATTCTAATATATTATATTTTTCATATCCTCATTTTACCCTCACCCCATATGCCCCGCACATGGATTTATGGTCAATTTTTTTAAAATTTAAAATATGAACAAAATGCACAGAAAAATTAAAGATCAATTAAATTTTAATTCAATTTTAAAAACAAAAATAAATTAAAAAAATTAAACTCTTAAAAAGTTTAAAATAAATAGAAATGACCAAACAACAAAAAATATAATATCTATTTAAAAAACTTATATTGTTACATAATTTAAAACTATTATAGCAATTATATTTAAAGAACAAAAAATAATTTTTATACTTTATTTTTCTAATTTAAAATAATTATTTTTTCTATGTACTATATGAAATTATTGCTTTTAATATTCTTCATATTATTGTTATACTTTTTACAATATTAATACATATTGTAACTCCTCAACAAGTTATGTTTATTTTTCAAAATAATTTACTTTTATTTTTTAGTTATTTCTATCTATTATTTTTTTTGTTTTTATGTTTATTTAATATATTCATTTTTAATATTGATTTCAAATTTTATATGAAATTAATTTATATGAGCATTTTATTTAAGTTAAATTCAAACAAAACTTTGACCATATATCCCTTAGATTATTGCGGGGCATATGATTTTGAGCCACCACTATAATAGTTTTTAAATTATGTAACAATATAAGTTTTTTAAATAGATTTTTTTGTTGGTTAGTCATTTCTATTTATTTAAACCTTTCATGATTCTAATTTTTTAATTTGTTTTTATACTTTTATTTATGTTTTTTAAATTGAAATAAAATTTTAATTGATCTTTAATTTTTATGTGCATTTTGTTCATATTTTAAATTTTTTTAAAATTTGACCATAAATCCATGTTGCGGGGCATATGGGGTGAGGGTAAAATGAGGATATGAAAAATATAATATATTAGAATCTGAACTAAGGGGCATCTCGTAATAAAATTGAAACCTCTGGGGTATATCGTAATGAAAATGAAACCTCAGGGGTATATCGTAAAAAAATGAAACCTCGGGTATCTCGTAATGAAAATGAAACCTTGGGGGTATCTCATAAAATTTGCTCAAACCTCGGGGGTATATCGTGAAATTTCCCTAAAATTTACTGTTCAATGTTTTGGACCATATGCTCAACTATCCTTAATGATTTGTTCATAACTTTGATACTAGTTGTCCGTCTATAAATTTTATAATTAATCATGTTTATGTAATATACCGTTTATATTGGTTTGTCGTTATTAGTACATGAAGTCCGTGTTCATGTAAGGGATGTTAGATGTTCATCTTTTGGGACCCATTGTTCAAGATTCCATTCTTTTTCTAAATGTTGTTAAGGTTCATAAACATCATAGTTGTTCAGACAATTACTTATAATAAGAGAAATGTACTAATAAATTTTACTATTGCTCAATTGGATTACCATTTTTAAAACTCTCAATTTTTCATTTTAGATACACGGTACCAGTTGTTCAGTTTTAAAACGCTTTGTTCAAAAAATACTTCATATTGATATTTTTAATGCACATTTATTTTTATAAAACTAAAATTGATTGTACAATTTTTAAAAATTCTTTGTTCAAATATTCTATATGAGTTGTTCATAAATGTGAAACTAGTAATAAATTGTCAATATCTTATACCATTTCTATTCGTTTGTCATTATTTAAACATGAGGTACGTGTAACCACAGTTGTTCAAAATTTTCAACCATTTATTCAAGAGTTATTTCATAGTTTTTCATAATTTTATTGAGGCTCATATTTGGCAGTAGATGTTGATGGGCAATTATATAATAAATAATGTAAATACTATTAATGTTTTTAAATTGGAATGATTTTTTGAAACCTGCATTTCCTAAATAAACAATTCGTTTTTGTTCATATATATTGCACTAGTTGTTTTAATCGTTTGACACACATACTACCTACTGTAGGTTTTATTTTAAATTCTCGTTCACATTCACATTCATATTTCTGTTTAGAAACATAATATAAGTTGCTCAAATTTTTAAACACTTTGTTGAAGATTTACTTCATATTTTTTCCTTTTTTAATGTCCAATTTTAGACTAGTTGATCATTATAACTTATAAAATAAATCTTTTTGAAAAAACAAATTGTCATTGTTTAATTTGTTTTCTTGCTCAGCTTGGTGTACCCTGTTTACAATTACTACATATCGTTCCTAATTATTTTAATTTTCCAACAACTTTAAGGTGGTTCTGGATTACCATCATTTGATTTAAGATATGAACGTCGCCAAGACCTTGAAGCATAAAAGATTAGTGATGTTCAAGAAGCATCATGTGTTCCTATACCAACCGCATCACATGAAGTGCCATAAGATATACTGATCACATGTGTAGATGGGTAGACTTCATTTGTTGAAGCTTCATCATTAGAATTACTAACGAAATCTATTGCAAATGAGGATGATGCGTATGAGTTATAAAACAAATATGCTTATCAGAAACAATTTGGTATTCGAAAAGATGCAGTGAAATATAAGAAAGATGTTATTACCATAAGTAGAGGAGTCTACTGTTGTTGCAAGTCCGGCGTGAAGATGTCAAAGGATGTGAAGTAGAATTTGTACAAAAAATGGATGTCAGAACAGGGTGCAAAGCAATGATCACATTTATAGTTATTGGTGAATGTGAATGGGTAGTCACGTGTCACAAAATGGAACATAATCATCCACCTTGTGACAAGGACACAATGCATTTGCTAAAATCCCACCTAACAGTGATAGATTCATGACTGCGGAGTCTGGTGGGCCTTCAAATTAAGGTTCACAAAAAAGGATATGTATAATGAAATGTCATCACAAACATGTAACACCCCACTCGCTAATCTCGTAATAATCATTCTCGTATAATCACTCACGTAGCATAATTAGAGACGTCTCATAGCGGAAGTTAAACTACATTAATCCTCACTTGGGTGTCACATGCCATTACTCCCCATGCGAGTAAAGAAGCATAACCGTAATCTAACAATGAACAACAACAACTAACCGCAGTGATGAACGAGATATTTATTACATTATCCTATATTTAAAGAGTTCCCAGAATTTCAACGTGCTAACCGATTTAATATTAAACATGCGATAAATAAAAGTCGAGGTCATCTACCCATATTCCCGCACTCCGGCTTCACGTCCCGATCCACAACCTGAAATGTGTTAGCCCCAAAAAGGGGCTCAGCAAACTATATGCTGGTATGCTAAAGTGTAATCCTAGACCCTTTAGGTCACTTAGGTCAATTAGCCATCTGAACATGAGGTTGATTACATGCTGGTTCATTTTACAGTTTATATAACAGCAGTAAATAACATGCATGAGCATACAGTAATCCATCAAAGCGACAATCCATACATTACATACAATCCGGGACATACCAAATACCATGTGCTATAAACATTCATACAACGCGTAGATACTTCCATCGAGATGTTAGTAGTTTTTACTTTTAAATTATGTTAATCACCATTTAGTCTTACTCTCAATACCATTGGGCGTCATGTTAGGACAACCCGGAAATAACCTTACTGGACAGTAGTCCTCCCGTACACACGAAGTGCTCGTTGCCAAGGATCATTCGATCCCGGGGCTTCCACTTGCCTAATAAAGGCGTCCATGAATGGCCGAAGCCGTGTGCCAAAGTCGGCACCCTGGTCCAACAGTCTATCTAGGCCCGTCGGAATATAGAGGGAGTCGGTCCGATACGGACGTTATACTCCGGTGATCACCAATGCGCAACCAACTAGTCGAAACTAATTGGATTCCCATACCATTCACCATAACCAACACTATCTAATATATGATCAATCCTTAATCAACTGCCCTAAGTAAATACTTAGGTCTTAAAGAAGTCTTTACCATTATTACCTTTGAAGTCTTATGTACTTCCCTAGACATAGCCTAGGTTATAGTCATGTTCGAGTATTAAGCTCTAGAGACTGGGGATCCCGAGTCTCGTTCCTAAGTGTTTTACTTAGGTCAGTTAGGGATAAAGTTCCCGAATATTAGTATTCCAATCACATAAAAAAATCATAGTAACATTGTACGAAGACGTCGCGCACAATAACAATCGCTTACCAACCTTATAAATAATCCACACAGTCATGCATAGCAAACATATCGCTCTTGTCACATAGTCAACCAATACCCGAACCGAGGCTTCCCTCAGAGGTTCAGACCACACAATAAACATACCGTACACCGTCGAGCGCTCGCGTAACAATCCCTGCGTAGTCTCTAGCGCCCACAATGCTCGCGTCTACCAACTCGTACCTCTGGTACATACGTTGTTCTAATATCAGTATATATATTTATATAACTCGAACTTATTTAATCTTCCTAGATCAAACCCTTACTCTCATCCCATAGCTAACCCTTAGTTGGTCTCTTGTTCAACTCGGTGTTCGTTAATCTTAAGGATTTAAATTTTAGTTACTCGTTATAGTCTACGAGTGTGTAATTGTTACTACAACAATAATACTTGTCACATGGAAGTTTTGTTCACAATTTGTTTACGTATTGTTGGGTCGCATGCATGCGGGAATTAATGTTACGTGCGCGCACATGCATGACATTTAAATATTTTGTTGCACGGGGTACTTTGCGTAGTGGTTATTACGAGCATGTATGAAGGTTGTATAAATATTTAAGTATACATACATCATGATTGCTAATATCCATTATGGAATTTGCGTAACCTTTTCTACGTGCATGTAATGCACTATACAATTGTATATGTCTACAATACTGTTGTCATTATATTTACGTTTCTTACATGTAGCTTTATAATCCCCCGTATGTAACTTGCTATCCATATTATACCCTCATGCCCTGTTGTAAATTCACATGACATGAATTATAAAGTTCCTCTTATGATAAGGTTCCAGCCATACAATATACCTCAAAATTCACCAACTTAACCCATCAGCTTATGTAAATACCTATAATGTATCTTCATTCCTTAATAATTCCCTTATAATAAATCCCTTCATAACTAAATATAATGTCACATCATATCACCCAAAACTTTATATTATATTCTGTCCGAGTTCCAAATTTCCCAGAGTAACCCATGTATTCTCGGTAACTCAATTTTTCTCCCCGCATATTTTGATTATTTATAAAATCAACCCCTGTATAATATCTACTACAATTCTAGTCTTATTAACTTATAATCTAAAGTTTCCAGCCATTATTACATACTTATCTCATGTATTTAAATTTCGAACAGCACCAACATTCTCGGCAAATCCTTATGCCATCTCCACAAGTTTTGTTTATTTACAAAACCACCCCATTTTCCATACTTGTTACTTACCAATCTTATTAATTTATAATCTAAGATATCCCAACATTATAATGTACATATGTATGTATAAATTTACGAGTAATCCCCCTAGACTATCCAAATTTAATTGTTTCCCCATGTCTTCCTCATAATTACACTACAACCCCTTCATCTTATAAACCTTCATTTAATTACAAAAACCTTATATTATACCTTAATTATTTAAATCCTCATTTTGAACCCAAATCTTCTCCATAATCGCACACAACCCCACAAGTCTTATAAATTCTTTATTGTGCCCCCAGATTCCGGTAACCACATTATACACTCCTAATTGTTTTTTTTTATATTCATTACAAACTAATACTTACACCATACATTACAACTCTTAATTAATTTATTTCACAAAATCATCCCAAAAATTCTCTAAAATTTCCAAACAGACCCCTAGGGTCTTAATACTTATTTTCCAACACCTATATTCCTCGGTACTTACATGAACGCCCCAATCTCTTTTATAAATGTTGTCTTTGACTTAATATCCCTTTAAATACCCAAAATAATTATTCTTATCATTTTAGAACTCAGCCCTCAACCTTTAGCAGTTCAAATGAGGAGTCAACCTTGCTGTAGGTCGTCATTTGCCAAAGAGAACAAGCATAGTAAATCATTCCACTAACTAGCTAATTTAAGGATCTTTATATGTGGCTTTAGGTGGTTAAAAAGAATGATTTTTACCTTGGTTTCTGCTTGGGTTCCAAACTCCAATGTTGATTTCGGCAGCTAACAAAGAAGAATAGGTTGAGTTCAGTTTTTTTTTTTTTGCAAGAAACTAGAGGAAAGACAGGGTCTAAACACTCTAGTTAGATTCAGATTTTTACCTCACCTATGTACTCCTTCTTGGTGTGTTCTTTGATGCTGTTGTAGCTCAACTAGAAGGCTGGAAAGGAAGCTCTTGCGTGAGCATGATAGCAGGACGGGAGCGTCAAAAAATAGCACTTTCGGATGATCACAAGACAAGGCAAAGGGTGTGTTTCAATGGCATTTTCTCACCTTGTAGATCAAGAGAGTCTCCTTCCAGCTAGCTGGTGCACTCTCGGCTGGTTATGAAGTCTCTAAGGGTGTATTTTTAACCCTGAAAACAAGTAGACCTAATAAGGAAGGAGAGTTATTTCTCATGTCCAGAACCGAGAGCAAAGTGTGGAAGGAGTGGCTGTTTACCTTGGTCTCCAGCTACTCTTGCTTGTTGTTTTAGTCCAGGATTGAGAGTGTCTTATGGAGGAGGGGAGACTGTATTATGTAGCAAGGTGGAGGAGGGAAACCCGCTGAGTAAGGGCTGGAACGTGAGGGAAAAAAAAAAGACAGGAGCAGAGTTTTACCTTAACTTATTTGTTGGTTGCTTGCTGTTGTTTGCAACCGGTAATAAGAAGTTCAGGGGGTTTTGCTGTTGTTTACTGTAACAGAGAGGCGCACAAGTTCTCTAGCAAGATGGAGTAGAATCCGATGAGAAAGAAGGCTGGAAAACGTGAGGAAGAGCAGAAGGAAGATGCTGCTATTACCGGTTTTCTTTTGTTGATGTTGCTGTCCGGTTGCTGTTTCTACCGAGAGTTCAATGGGGATCCTGGTGTGTTGTTGTTACTGCAACAGAGAAGAGAGGTTGCAGTGTAATGGTCACAATGGAGGAGGAGGTTCTGGTAGTAAGGGATGAAAAAGAACATGAATTACCTTGCTGTCTCTGCTCTGTTGTTTGTCCGAGGATGGGGTAGAAGGGATGAGCTGCTGTTGACCGTGAATGGAGCAGGAAAGAAAAGGAAGAAACTTGTTTTGTTGCCTCTGTCTTGTTGACGTGAGAGGGTAGGCAAGTAGCAGTATTTTTTTTGTTGCTTCTGATGCTGTTACAACAACAGAGAAGGTAGAAGATGTGGTGCAGTAGATGGACGGAAGAAAAGTGTTGGAAAGGGAGGTAAGTCGTGAGGCTAGAAGAGAAACTGGAGGAGTCTGGTTGGGAAGAAAGACAGATCGTGACAGCATTGGTAGTGGTGAAAGGTGTGGTTCCTTTTTGTACTTAGCTTGTACTTTTATTGCTAGTTTAATTTAGCCTAATGATGTCTTATTTTATTTTTATATTTTTTTTCATTGTTAATGTAGGTAATCGGTTGGCATTTTGGAGGGAATTCAAAATGTTTCCATTATTTAGCATATGTCACAAATTGTACAAGTAATATTATGGTTATGTGTCACTTAATGACTTATAGTATTATTTATTTATTTTTTTTTCTAAGGGTGCATCTATGAATATATATATATATACTGTATCTTGGATTGTTTAGAGTATATAATATGTTTTATAATTTATAAAGTGATATTGGTGGTATTTAACACATGTACTAATATGTTACATGTGATATTAAATTTTTTGGAGTTGATTTCCCTTGATGGTATTTTTCCCTTTGATTAGAGATTGATGTATAATTTAATGTCCATTTTGGACTATATATATTATACTATAATATTTATAGAAATTATTGCTCATGATTTAACTTCATCCTTATTAATTAAGGTAGTAATTATTCGGGGTATTTTAAAACAAAAGCTACTTTAATGGTTCAGATGCAAAGACTTTGATTGGGATTTTCAAAAGAAGAAAAGAGAATGAAAATGATTTTTATATGACTTCCAAGTAGATGATGAAGGAAGATTATGCTACTTCTTTTGGCGAGATGAAATAATGAGAAGAGATTATGAACTTTTTAGTGATCTTTTGGTACATGATACAACATACTGTACAAACAGTACGATATGATATGTGGACCTTTTGTTGGAATGAACAACCATTGCAGAAATGTGAAGTTCGGTTGTAGTGGGTTTTTATTGAATGAAAAAGTTGAATCATTCAGAAGGTTATTTGAGACTTTTTTGTGGTCCATAGGTGGCATTCATCCTCAAACAATCATGATTGACCAAAGTGCTGCAATGGCTGCTGCTATTGGAAAAGTATTCCCAACATCAAGACATAGATGTGTACTTGGCATCTGATAGAAAATGCTAAAAAGTACCTTAAGCACCTCATTCATGGTAAGAAAGGATTCAACGATAGTTTTCAATATATCCTGAGGTTAATGGAGACAGAATCTGAGCTTGTTCATCTCTAGAATAAGTAAGACTTACACCTTCATTTAAAATTTCATATTCTTTGTTGCAAAGTTCATTTATATGGCATAATTTTTCAATGTGTATGCATGGATTTTATGTTGTATGGTCATTTCCATTTTTAGTTTAATTTTGCAATATTTAACATAATGATTTGTCTTTTCATTATTACAATATATTTCATCATGCTCTTGTTCCAGGCTTATTACTCAATATCAATGCAAAGACAGTTCATGGTTGATCAGACTTCATGACAATAAACGGAAGTGGTGTCGGGCATTTTCAAAGGATTATTTTTCAGGTGGAACATTATCCTAATAGAAAAGTGAGACCACAAATCATTCCATATCAAGATATTTCAGTAAAACATCAAATTTGTGTGAGTTCTACAACACCTTTTGCTTAGTTATGTTAGAATGGAGATATAATGAATTGATTGAAGATTAGAATTCGACGTATGGTTTCAAAAACATCATAGTAAGTGGGTGAGACTTCCCTTAGATGCAAGAGATGTCTACATAAGCCAAGTTTATGAGATTTTTACGGAAGAGTATACAAAATCTTAGGCGTACCATCAGAAACAGCTAAACAT
This sequence comes from Limonium bicolor, assembly GCA_023374045.1. Lineage (NCBI taxonomy): Eukaryota > Viridiplantae > Streptophyta > Magnoliopsida > Caryophyllales > Plumbaginaceae > Limonium > Limonium bicolor. The sequence goes on from CM041778.1 coordinate 96,764,547, forward strand.
GAATGATAATATCATTACCTATTTTTTATGGGATCCAAATGTGGACTGAATACAACATATAATTAACTACAATATCCATAATCTAATGTATCCTGCACATGTAAACTTCTAACTGAAGTTGGTATCTTATGCTCACATAGCATAGGGATATTGAATCTTCAATGTGTTGATGAGCTGCAAGATCAGTACATTCTCAAGAGATAGAGGAAAGACTTGTCAGCATTGAGGACCCAATACCGTTGATAAGTGGTGAAATGATGTAATTATAAGGTCTTTATTTACCTTTATTTCATGCAACTATTGACATATTTCACCACTTTATAGAGCATATCGTTAATATAGGTGAACTTATACAGTTTTGGTAAAAATATAGGTAAAAGCTCACTTGAGCAATGATTTTTAGGAGATCCTCAAGACTTTGTGACCACGCTTTATCGCCGTGAGGAGTGTGTCAAAGACAATGGGTCAAATGAGATAATTTTCGTGCAGAAGAAGCGTTTCTAGTGAAGACCTACCCTGAGGAGGGCCCCTGTAAGGGCGCACGAAAGGTGAAATATTTCTCTGGTCCGGACCGCCCTAGGAGACCGCCCTTGTGAGGCGGTCGATGCTAAGCTTCGACGTGAAAAACTCTCTGGTCGGACCGCCCCAGGATGACAGCCCCTGTGGGGCGGTCGGGTGAAGTCTAACACGTGAATTTTCTTCTGATTCAGACCGTCCCAAGACGACCGCTCCTGTGGGGCGGTCGGGACGAGATCTTTGCCCAAACTACAATTCTAAAAACAGGAAAACTTACACACTCTCACACTTTTTCATTCCCACACTTCCACACACATACACACAAATATATATAGACAGAGAAACGCCAAGGAAGAAGAGAAGAAGGAAGAGCTCACCTTCTCCAAGCCTTCTAAGCTCCATTAATGGCTTCTTCTTACTCTTTTCTTGTTTCTCTTTTCTCTATATTTCAGTAGAACTCCATTGTGATTTGGGATAGGTTTTTTACCCCAAACCCTTGAATATGCTTCTGAATCTTGATTATGCCTTAATATAATTGTTTCTCTCTTAATTATCATTCAGCGCTCTTAAGTTGATCTCTTGAGTGTATTTTTTGGTGAACCCTTTCTACAATTTGGTTTTGAGTTAGGGTTTGTGACCAAATTGAGAGAGAACCTTTACACCCCTAGGGTTAGTGGTATGATTTGGGGATTTTATCTAGAACTTGCTTAATGCTACTTAGTGAGTTTAACTCTAATTGATTTTGAAGGTAAAATTAACTAAGTAAGACTTAGCCCATCTTTGGTTTAGAGGGTTATTATCTTTGTTCTAAAAAGACAACTATTGCATAAGGAGAATTGCTAGCATAATTAGGAAGTTTGGGTGATTACCAAATTCCCAAATCACTCCTCCATGCAATCCATTAAACTATCATCTCTAGTTTAGTTGTAGTTATTTCAATTAGGAAATCAACACAATCAAGCTTGTCGCCAGCTAAACCCCCATTTATTGTTTTCATTTCAATTACTAATTACTAAGACTAGGGAGTTAGGACCAATTTCCTTGTGAATACGACACTTGTTGTACTACGTCGATTAGGTGCACTTGCCTATTCCTTGTATTTATTTATACACTTTTTTTTTGCACAACAAGTTTTTGGCGTCGTTGCCGAAGAAATTGATTCCATCAATTTCGCTAGTTTCGGTATTTTAGTTTTTATTTAAGTTTAGTATATTGTTTTCTTTAATTTTGTTTTTGTCTTTGTTGTTTTATCTATCCTTGTTTATGCTCTCTGTTGCTAAGTTGTTAGTGCTAGTTGTTCTTGTGTTCGATTAGGTACCTTTTGTCTCTTTTGTGTATGCCAAGCACTCAGTCTAGTGGCTCCCCGCTTGCTACTCCGAGATCCGAACTTGAGCGCACCCTAAGAAGACGCATAAGAGACCTCAACATGGTGGATCAAGAACCACTGTTAATTGAGGATAATAGACAACAGCAACACCGAGCTCTCTCCAATTACCACCAGCCCCACACCGAAGGGAGGCCTTCAGCTATAGTCTTTCCAGTGTTGACACTGGAGGAAGCAAGATATTAGGCCTTCATGACTCATTTCATTACCGCAGTCCGGGACTTAGGGAAGTTCAACGGAGCGAATCCAGATGATGCCCCAAACCATCTAAGTCTCTTCCTTGACTTTTGTAATTCCTTTGGGAAAACTGGTGCGGTTAATGAGAGAATTTGTTTGCAGCTCTTCCCCTACTCCTTATCTAACATTGCATCACATTGGTTTAGAATCTTACCTTCCAGATCAATCCACACATTGGCACAATTGGCTCAAAAGTTCCTCGCCAAGTACTACCCGACTAGTAGGACGAGGCAACTAATTGGATAGATAATACGTTCTACCAAGAACCTGGAGAAACCTTGTACGACGCATGGGACCGGTTCAATGAGATGTTAATGAATTGCTCTCACCATGGGTTTCATGATCAATCGTTATACCTATCCTGCTTTAATGGGCTTGACGATGGCAACCGATTGCTTGTGAATTCTTCCGCGGGAGGTAGCTTCATGACTAAGTCCTCTCAAGAAGGAATGAAACTTCTTGAGACAATGACTAGCAACACGAGGCAATGGGCTAAAAATAAGGGAAGAACTTCAAGAGCGGCTGGTCTCCTTTATGTCGAACCGTCCGATCACCTTTCCGCCCAAATATCCTCACTTACAAATATGGTGGAGAAACTTGCTGCATCTTAAAAAGAGAATGCCAAATCTGTAGCTTCATCATCTTCCGCTTCAACCACAGAGGGGTGTGTTATATGCGTGGGTCCTCATGAGACCCATTTTTACAAAAGAAGTTACATCGAGGAACAAGAAGATGTTAACTATGCTGGCAACCGCCCCGACTACAACTACAACAACAGCAATGCTCCATGAAGAAATCATCCAAATTTCTCATGGAGGAACAATGATTCAACCCAAGGAGGACCAAGTTATACTTCCAACAACTCGATGGGATATAAACTTCAAGGGCCACGCCAAGCAAACAACTCTCAAATGGGGTATAGACCTCAAGGTGGCCCACCGGGATTCAAGCAACAACAACAACCACCCTTCTCCTCTTTTGATGGTAACCTAGATAGGATGGAAGCCATGATGCAAAACATGTAGAGTATGACAATGAACTTCATGTTAACTACCCAAACTAAGTTCACTGAGCAAGAATCCTTCAATGCCAACCAGACAACATTCAACAAGAGCCTCAAAAGCCAACTTGACCAAATCTCATAACAAGTTGCTCAGAGGCCACCGGGCACCTTACCAAGTAAACCGAAGCCTAACCTAAGAGAACAAGCTAAGGCGGTGACATTAAGAAGCGGTAGGCTCCTATAAGAATCCTCTCCCCAAGATGAGCTTGATGTCCAAGAAAAGCAAAATAAAGACAATCAAGAGGAGGACCAAGATATAATTGAGGAAGTTTAATCTCTGCCGAAAAATATTTCCAAGGAGAAGGAGTCTCCTAAATTATTTATCCCTTCCACTCTTGCTAAACATCTTCATCCACTTCCTTTCCCAAATAGGCTCAAAGAAAATAATTTAGATGAGCAATTTGGGAAGTTTCTAAGCATTTTCAAGAAATTGACGATTAATATTTCTTTTGCTGATGCTTTGAAACAGATGCCCATCTATGCAAAGTTCATGAAAGACATTCCCTTCAACAAGAGATCTTTACTAGAAGCTGAAACGGTGCATCTCATTGAAGAAATTTAAGCGGTGCTACTGAAGCATCCTCCTCATAAGCTCGGAGACCCCAGTTTGCCTATCATCCCTTGTTCTATTGGTGATTTTAATTGTGGTAATGGTTTGTATGATTTAGGACCTTGTATAAATCTCATGCCGCTCTACATTTTTAATAAACTTGGGATTTGTGAGGTAACACCTACTGCTATGCAATTGCAACTTGCTGATAGGTCTCTTGTGTTTTTGAAAGGAGAGGTTGAGGATTTTGTGGTGATTGTGGGAACCTTTGTTTTCCCTGTTGTTTTTATAGTGATTGATATGGAAGAAGATGTCAATGTCCCTTTGATTTTAGGTCGTCCATTCTTGAGAATCGCTAGGACCTTGATAGACATGGAGAAAGGGAAGTTTATTTTGTGTTTCCATGATGAAAAGCTCGAGTTTGACATGTCTAAAATAGTGAAAAGACCCACACATGTAGAGGCTATTTTTGCAATAGATATTGTTGACTCCATTATGCAAAATAATCCCCCTCCTCCTTCTAATTATGATGCTTTGAGTTTTACTTTGCTTGAGTCCGATGATGAAGAGGAGATGGTTCCGGAGGTGAATGAGATGGTAGCTGATTTGGATAGAGCTCCGAGGTACTTCATAACGCACTACCCACCACCAGAACCACTGGAGAGAAGCAAGCAAAGAGTACCCCCCTCGGTCGAGAAGCCTCCCACCATGGAGATGAAGCATCTACCTTCTCATTTAAAATATGTTTATCTGACTGAACCTTGTGATCTACCTGTCATTATCTCTTCCTCTCTGTAACACCCCTACCATTAATGCTGTGCTTACCGTCCAATCTCCTTACACATCAGATACACGCAGCGGATACATACTTACATACAGTGGGTGATACAATGTCGTTAGTCACCCACGTGACTAACAAGGCTACTGCTACTACATACAACATCGGTCTGATGGACCGGAATCCCGAGTACTACACATCCATAATACATACTCCATTCATTAAACAAATACAACAATGCTCCATTCAATACTTACTTCTCCATAATCCATACAATACAATATACTTAACCGAGTCTACTAGGATCCTTGTACAATTATAATATCTCTTCCAAGTTCATACATACTCACTAAGAGTCTACATCTACCCATTCCTCACAACTACTTACTTTCTAAGTACAAGGGTGTGCCGCCGGTCTACCTTGACCACATCCCTTCGGGGTACCTGCACACTAAAAACGTTCCCCCTAGGGGGTCAGCTTTCGCTGCGCATGATAACCGCATACCCCCGTACTAGTGAGGGTACGCCGACCACTTGGTCGAATACATGCGGTTCGTTTTCATACAAACATACATACATACATGCTCTTATACACAATATTACAATACATTACGCAAGGCATACACAGATACATACACTTCATTGCATACAAGAAGTACAACATAAACCATCCAATACATACTTACCTTTTCCCGAATTACCCATACACATTACATACACAACATACAATACTTGTTAGCTTCATTGGTCCACCCGGGTTAATCGGGTGGAGATTACTCTTTTACTCGTTACTTCATACATACGCATACATACTCATACTCATACATACTTACGGATCCATACTTACTTACTCTTACTCTTACTCAAGTTAAGTCGTCGGGACCTCCGGCCCTGGGGACTACTCCGTCCCACCTCCGGGATTTACTTGACTCACCAATCCGGGATGCTACCCATTTAAGGGATTTGGGCCGCGGACCAGTTTAAGAGTCAGGAATTGCAGCCAACCTCTTGTGACTCCGCATCCTCACGCGTGGCCGAAGCTATATCGGACTTCTACTCATTCCGGTTTACTCACTTAAGTTAGGAGTTAGGTAGTTAGGAATTAGCAGAAGTCATTCATTCAAGCCACAATAATACAATACAAGACTCATATACACATCCATACAAAATACATTACAATATACAAGTACACTACAAAATACAATACACTTCATCATCATTCATATGTTTCATGAATTATACAAACTATTGTTCAAGACAGATATCAAGAACAATGTAAACAAGCACAAGTAAGTGCAATATATTCCGATTCGTGCATTTATCTTATTAGGTGGTCAAATAAGCACACAAATCGGGGTAACCAGATTAGGATACATGGCATGAAGAAATCATACCTTTCACCGTTGACTTTGGACTCACCGACTCCCTTCGGTGTTCAACTATTTGAATCCTATCACATACATACAGTGGGATGGTTAATTATCCATAATTAACCTTACTTATTACTTTCCTAAAGTTTCCTAGTTTATATATACTAACTCTTTGTTACTTGCATACATTTGCTTAAGTTACTTACTTACAATTATTTTCTAAGCTTGTTTATAGCCTTAATGACCATTAAACATCATTAATTATGTCTTAAGCATCTTATACAATCATTACCCATCCTTACCCTACCTTAGAATAGCTTTAGAACACATTCTGGAGGGTTTTTAGGGGTGTCCGGGTTAGTGTCCGGGTTTACAAACCCGGACCATGGTGTTTGTTCAGTCTCGGTTGAAAATTATGTGTGGTCCGGGTTTAGGGCTGGGTTTACAAACCCGGACCATACACTGCTATTCCTCTCGGGTGAAAAATTTGGGTGGTCCGGGTTTGGGGATTGGTTTGCAAACCCGGACCATTCCTTTGCAAATCTTTCGGGTGTATTTTTGGGGTGGTCCGGGTTAGTGTCTTGGTTTGTAAACCCGGACCATCCCTTGCAAAAACTTTCTGTCGTGTTTTTAGGCTAGTCCGGGTTTGTGCGCTGGTTTGCAAACCCGGACTAGTTACAGTATTGTAACATATATGAGTTTCTGAGTTTGTTTCAACTCCAAACTTCTACCAATCTCTTCCCTAATATTTCCACATATAATCTAGTATGTTTTAACTTTGTTTAAGCATTTTAAACTAGCCCAAACCATATCTATCCAAATCTGTTACATTATCATCCTTACTGTAATTTTTCTTCCTTTGTTACATTTCTACTTCTTCAAATAATGCTACAGACCTTCCTATTCTTCTTCCCACTAACTCAAAGACTTTTACACTAGTCTAATTTAGTTTGACAACTTACATTGCTCCATTCTAGTTTCTCAACTAAACCTCTTCCTCATAAATACAAACCAAGGTAATAACCCCACATTTCCTTCTCTGAACATATCCATGTTCTTTCTTCTACAATAGTACTTAAGTCTCTTAACTCCTAACCAAAATTCGACAGAGGTTCCCTACATTCCCAAGTATTCTCACCACATCAATTCATTCACTCAAAACTGCCTATATTACCTGTTCATCAATAGCATCAACATACAATTCTCCAATACACATACTAGGTGCTAAACATCCACTTAATTCCCTGCACATATCATTCCTTTCCTCCAGATTTATACAAGCCTTTAGATGTCTTTTATAGCTTTAAAACATTTTGGTATTCCTCCACACTATACTACTACTCAATACCATTTACACTTAACAACTTATTTACTTGTTTTCAAAGGCTTCAAACTACAATTACCGTTCACATTAATATACCCATACTCTTCCTACTGTTACGGTGATGTCTAAACCATTGTTAAAACAACATACTTATGCGCATACATACATCAAAACTGTACAGAGACTTCTCTTTACCTTGGGTTTCCTTCATTCCTTTTTCTTTCCCTCCTTCTCCTTTCTTGCTCCTCTTTCCTTCCTTGTTTTTCTTGGTTTATTTAAGCCAAGCTACACCATGTAACCAAGCACACGCATACACACCAAAACTAGTGAATTTTCTATCCCACGTATTAAACCCTAACTTTGTGAGAAACCATTTAAACCACTTAGTAGGTCTTACCTTGAGCTTCTAATGGAGTTTTTGAGTAGAAAATGACAAGGCTCCAACTCCTCTTTGAAATGCCAAAATCGGCTAACAATGGCATAATATTACTCACGTGAGTTTTGGATTTGCAAGGGAAAATGGAAAAGAGTGAAGCTTGGTCTTTTTCTTACCTTAGAACATGAAGAAGATGATAGGTCTTCTAATGGTGCTCTTTAAGCTCTTAACCGATAATACCCTCAAAAATAAAGTTGGTGGTTTTAGATTTTTGAAGGGTGGAGAATGATCTCCTTGACGATACGAATTCTACGGTATGGTTTTTGTAGTATTTGGTGGTGGTTTGAGGTTTCAAAAGGGGAGAAGAAGATGGCTCTGTGGGTGGCTGCTTCAAATCGCCATGGCTAACAGAGAGGAAGAAGAGAGTGCTGGGCAGAAAAATAAAACGTGAGGGAGAGTTGTGAGGGAGGAGAGAGATTACCTTTTTGCTTTTTATTTCTTTTGTCCTTTTGCAAATAAGGAGGGAATTAAGAGAGTGTGAGAGAGTAGTGTAATCGGCTACCCCCACAGCCCATATGGCTTTTAAAATTTTAATTGCAATAGTGGACACACTAGTTTGCTTTATTTACACTCTCACCCCACAACTTCTCGATTTTTACAGTTTTTACTATTTTCTCGTTTAATTGATTTTATTGGTTCTAGACCTTCATTAATTTTTATTAATGACTATTTGGTTGACCAAAATTGTTACGAGTCTATTTAACCCGCTTAAAGTCGCGTTTTCCCAGTTTCCTCGAAAAACGCGCTTTATGATTCGTTTGTGTTTTTAATCCATTTTAAGGATCCGTTTCCTTCGGGATTTGTTCCCTAATATTATTTAGGTCTTATTAAGCCCTTAGAATCCATATAATACACTAACCGAGGTCTCATACCTCCTATGGTTATTTAACGCTTATTTAGCGTTTTTCACTTTTTAAGCATTTCTTCATTTCTTTTGGATTTATTTTTCCTAACCAATATTACTTAGGTGTCATTAGGCCCTTAATTAAGTATTAGATTAATTTTAATCCCTATATTTAAGTTCGGGGTATTTCAATCTACCCCCCTTAAGAACTTTGTCCTCAAAGTTGTTCGCGGTTATGGGATTTCTATACTTACTCATTTATACTTGCCTAATACCGAATCCATACATTCCTCCTCCTTACAATTCCCAAATTCATTACTCAATGTTTCTCCTTTCCATACCATACCAATGTACAATAATTACTCCAATCCATATTACTATCAACCGTCCGGTTCCTCATTACAAACTTTATACATACATACAGTGCAAAGCTATCCCCAAAGCAATGCAATACACATCACAATCCCGCAGGGACTCAGGTCATCTCGACACAGGACTCCTCTATGTCCCGCTGCCCTTGGAATAATACAACGTGCTACGCTACCATCTTCTCCGGTATAGGCTTCTAACCAAATCTTTATTCTCGGTCTAAGGAAAATCCTTCCCAACAGCTAATTAGAAATCCTTATAAAGCATACAACACCAAATTTCAATTTATATTCATTACATCTTTAATACCCCGGATCTAAGAATGGTGATTAAATTACTCTAATAAAATTATTAAAGGCCTAATGGTGCCAAAAGAGTATTGGTAAAGAGAATAAAACCAAAAGTAAAGAGAAAAACGCTTGAAAAGCGAAAAACGCTAAAATGCGCATTAAATGAAAATAAGAGATATATGATCTCGTGAGGGTCTGAGATGGATTCCTAAGGCTTAGTTAGGCCTAATTAGTATACGGGAATGATTCCCGAAGAAAACGGATCCAAATAGTGGATTAAAACGCTAAATAAGCATAAAAGCACGTCTTTCGAGAAAACCCGAAAACGTGACTTTAAGTGGTCAAACGGACCCGTAAAAATTATAGTTGATTAAATAACTATAATTAAGTATTTATGGAAGCTTAATAACCATTAAAATTAATTAAACGAGAAAATTCCGGAAAACGGACCCGGTAAGTGAATAGTGACGAAACCGGGAGACGAAACGCGTTTAATTCGAAAAGACGAAAAACGACCCGGGCTACTAATTCATGTGGGCCGGTTTTAATTAATGAGTATACACTTTAATAGCTTGTTAGCTAATTAGTGATAAGATGACAAGAAAATAAAGTAAAGGGGGGGGGGATAGTTAAAAGTAATATTAGTACCCTCTCTCCCCCTCTTTTCCTTCATTCACGTTTTTTTCCCCTCCTTACAGAGCTTCTTCTTCTTCCTCCTCTGTCAAATGCGATTCCATACGTGAGCACACAGCCCACCTTCTTCCTCCTCAAGCTTGCTCATTTCTTCACCGAATCACACAAAAATTATACCGTTAGATTCGTATCAGCGAGGGCTACGTTTTCCACCCCTCAAAATCTTGATTCCTCCACCTTCACTTCCATGGGTGTTTTGCCTTTTGAAGCTTAAGGAGCTGATTTTGACTCTCCTTCACCACCTTAATGTCCTAAGGTAATAAAAAGTAAGAGCTTTGGCCATTTCAAGCTTGTTCCTGTAATTTGAAAAAAATTTCCCCACGTTGGAAATTTTCCCCATTTCAGCCGTGAGCTCCTTGCTCTTGTGGAGTGTTGGAAATCTTCCAATTGATTGCCAAGCTATCCATTTGGTTATTCTAAGGTAAAACCTAAGCTAAACCTTGAAAACTAGCTCCTTAAAATATTAGGTTGTGTGGGAAATATTGAAATTGACTTGTTGTTATGTGTGATGGGATATGGTTGTAGCTAGCAATCCATAATCCTTGTGTGGTGTGGAAAACAAGAAGAGAAAGAGGGAACAAGAGAAAGAAGAAGAAGAGGAGTGAAAACCAAGAATAAACAAGGTAATGGGCTTACCTTGTGTTGGTTTTATTTGCCTTGGGAAAACTTATGTTAGTGTTGTGTAAACAACCTTGAACTTGAGTAGTAATGATACTACAATATTGTTAGTTGAGTAAGAATGTTTAATGTGGTTTCAAGTGTGCAAACAAGCCTAGGAAACTAAACTAGGCATATGTGTGAACCATGGGAATTTGGTGTGATTATTAATGCCTAAACCAAAAGGTGTGAGAAGTGTTGTGAGCTGTTTTAGTGTGGTGAATATGCTAAAGAAGTAGGCAAGTGCTGTCAAAATTTGCCTAGGAATGGATGGATTTGGGTGTTTTATTATAAGGAAGAAACTAGGAGGTTAAGAGTTTTAAATGGTTGGTTAATGGTTTGGAAACCAAACTAAGGAGAAGTGTGTAAGAGGAGTAGAAATAATGTCAACTGAAGTGTTGGGAATGGCATTATTTGAATGGTAAAAGAGGGAGCTAAATCTGTTACAAGAAGTGAAGAAAACAAGAAAACTAGTTATGAAAGTGTAAGTGAATTTTAAGTGAAATTAATTAGAGTTGGTGAGTGCACTTGGTGCTTAGTTTAAGGTGATTAAGAAGGGTAATTAGGTGCTAAAACATGTGGATTATAGTTGGTAAAGATTGGGTAATTAATGGGCTAAGAGAGGACCTTGAACAGAGTTAGAAACTGTCAAAATTTGCAAATCTGTAGCAGGGTCCGGGACTTAGGTCCAGGACCAAGTCCCGGACCACCCCTGATTTTACCCCCGAGAGTTCTTTGTTTGCTTGGTCCGGGACTTAAGTCCATGCCCAAGTCCCGGACCACCCACAATTTTAAGCCGAGACTTTACCTGCATTATGGTCCGGGACCTGACTCCTGCATGAAGTCCCGGACCAGGTGAAAATAAAAGCCGAGAGTTATACCTTGTAATGGTCCGGGACTTAGGGTGGGGACCAAGTCCCGGACCACCCCTAGAAACCTACAGAGAGCATTTTAAAGGTTGGAAATGATGGGGGTTTAAATGTTAATGATGTTATAAGATGTTAAGGCCTTGTTTGGTGACATTTAAAGGCCATAGGCAGTGTAAGAAAGTGTTAGAAGTGATTGAGAAGTGAGAACTCAAATTAACAAGAGTAAAACCGAGATAACGGGATAACGGGGAAAGTACGGGAGTAGCATTTAATTATGTTCCGTATGAGCTTAGTATTAACAGTAATGTTTGAAACATTATCAGATAATCGTGCGTGCCCCGAGCATGGTGAGATGACACGGTAAAAGTAAAAACCCCGGTGAAAGGTATGATTTTCTCATACTCCGCGTGCTAACCGAGTTACGTTGATTTGTGTGTTTGTGTGCCGGCTTAATCAAGATTAAAGCATGAAAATAATCCCTTGTTTGATTATGAATGCCTTGTTGTATGTTGAATGAGCTAACATACTTGTATGCCGGTGTGGTCTAACATAGCGAATGGACCAACTCGTAGTGAGTAACGTTTGGCTAGAGACCCATAGATCGGGTCGACGCTTATGATAACGAAAACGTGCAAACACACAAACTATCCGTTAAAGTATAACGATAACGCAAACATATGAACTCCCTAGAATGTGAGGAGATGTACGGGTTGAGTAAATACCCGATAATGGTTAGAAAACCACATTGAAACAATCCACGAAACAAATGAGAGTGGAAAGATAAGTGAACCTCCTTCAAGAGGATTTAAGATAGTTCGAAGATGTGAACTAGTGATGAAGGTAAAAGAGACCTGAGGGATTAGTAGCTCCCTTGAGACATGGTCGACCTCCTATATGAGGATTTTACCTGATATATGCAAATAACCGAATGTATGAGTAAGTGGAATGTATGGGTAACTCTTAAAACCTAAGATTAACCGAACTAAAGTAATGTTCCCAAGTCATTAGAAACATCGAGAGTGATGCTTCTAGACTAATATACATAATATTATTAAAACTCCGAGAGAGGAGTGTATGGGAATGAGAGTAGTCCGAGAGTAGTCGGACCTAAGTAAAAAGAGATAGGAACTAAGAGAGAGTTCCATGAACTAGTTGAACCTTCCCACCATGCTAGACCCAGAGTAGGGTCGAAACGGGGAAGTAAGACTATGCTAGAGAGCCATGAGTTTTGGCCTAAGTATGTATTAAGAGTAACAAGCGTGACGTAGGAGACCTGTAGCGTCTCGAGAATCTACAGGAGCTTGAGTATAAATAACCCAAGAGTGTGGGTGAGATATTGAGTATAAATAACCCAAGAGCATGGGTGAGATAATGAGAATAAGTAACCCGAGAGTGTGGGTGAGTATAATACGAGTAGCCCAAGAGAATGGGTGTGTATATGAATAAGTAACCCGAGAGAGCGGGTGAGGTATTGAATAAGTAATCAAGGCATAGTGAGGTATAACCCTCAAGGCCTAAGAGTAACCAGATACAACTAACAACCTTGTTATGTTAGTTAGGAATTGTGTTCCATGATTGGATGTAGATTCCTTGAGCATTACATGTACTTATTGTATTGCTATGATGCATGTTGTTTGACTAAAATGAACTCCATGTATATCCGACAAAAGTAGTCGGCATACCCCGGTTAGCGCTCGGGGTATGCGAATTTCATATGCAGCGTTAAGCTGAGCCCCTAGGGGCAACGTTTTTATTTTACAGGTACACCGAAGATATTACCATTCGAGAGTAGGACGGGGTCGGTGGGATGCATGGGTAGTTAGATTTAATTACTTATGTATTGAAAGAGGTGTAAGACCGAATGTGTTGTCGGCATCCATATGTTGTAGACTCGGTATAGTAAAGAAGTGAGTTGAGTATTGTATTTGTATTGTGTATTCGGTTGTTCCAGTCCATCAAACCGTTACTGTATGTGAGATAGGCCTGGTTAGCCATATGGGTGGCTAACGGCGTTGTATCACCCTCTGTTGTATTTAGAGTTCCGCTACGAGATTATTGGTAATTGTGACAGTTTAAGAGGTAATGACGAGATTAGCGGTTGGGGTGTTACAAAAATGGTATCAGAGCGAAGTATCACTCTGATGACTGGAAATACCGAGCTTAGGAAATACCGAGTTAGGAATTAGAGACTTAGGGCTAAGGGTTGAGTGGTAGCGTGAGAGATGCGCTAGATCGGAACTTCCAGTAAGACCTGGATACCTACAATACCAAACCCGCCCTCCACAACCCCCGTATTAAAAGCTCAGGAAAGAACGCCAGAGAGACGGGGAAACCCGATCTGGCAGTTATTTAATACTTCAATATGAACTAGAACCTGGCATGCGGTAGATCCCGAGAACCGGTAACCCCGGAGACGGATCCCGCTGGAACGACAATACCGCACTGAATGGCGGGAGATCAAGAAATCCTAATCCAAGGAGACCGAAATTTGTGGCAGCACGGGGCGACATGCTTAGCAGTCGCGAGAACCCAGCTGGTCGAGCAGCAGCAAGAAGGATGCACCAACTGTGCAACAAGGCGGATTCATGAGAACTAACGGGAACCGGGACACATGTCTACGGACCGCTATAGTTAAATAATACCACCAACGGTATACCCATTTACTAAGAATCTAGTCAAAGGTAGATGCACCCACCCTGCCACACCCAAAGAGGTTGCAATACTTAACTGATACAGCTTAGACAGCTACGAGCATAACTATGGGATATACCCGAATAGGACTACAGAAGTAGTACCTAAATAAGTTAAACCTCGGTAACCACAGTAAAGACGTGGGAGCGAGCAACGAGGTAAAACATAGAATTAAAGTAATTAAGGAACTCCTAATTGTGGAGAAGCACCTAAATTGAATGACAGTCATGTCAAGATGAGTGAGAAGCAACTCTAAGGAGTAGTTATCCAACTAAAGGATCAAGGAAGAGCCGACAAGGCTACCAGATACAATGTGAACAATACCGTGACCGGTATGAGTTAACCTAAAAACCGCCTGTACCGCACACTTGCCACGGCAAGTGCAGTAATAATGGGACTATTAAAAAGGAACTTTAATAAGTGACAAGTACTAGCAAGTGCCAAGATAGCGAAAGGGGCCACTATAGCATCACAAAACCCTAAAAGTTGTGAAACGAAACCTTGGGAAGGCCTAACGGCCTGACCACTGTATTGAAAAGCATACTAGTCAGCGAAAAGCTAGACCTGGTAAGAAACAACCGGCATTGAAATGCCGTGAAGACCTTGTTTTTAAACTCAAATTTTTCTTTAAAAACACAATTTTCCAGAAACCCCCAAATTTTAAAACCAAACCAGAGAACCATGGTAGATTATCATAGGACGATATAAGAGGAGTTGGCAACAGAATACTTCACCTAGGCGTGACCGACACTACAAGTGTACACAAATGAGACATGGAACGACCGCACTCCGAAGGAGCTTGCGGGCCTGACAGACCAGTCATGAGTTAGTCGGGTAAGTGGTAACGTATCAATAAGATACTCCATGTATGTATACAAGTAGAGTACGGAACACGGGAAGTAGCCCACTCCATACTACGGACGAAAGAGCCAATTCAAACAAACACAGTTGGACACCTCGAATGACCGAAGAACACAAAGAAGCTTATCAAGCTAAAGGAGTCAAGAATCCAGTAAGATGATGGATCTAAGAACATAACGTTAAGAAGTGCGAGAAGCACAGAGTATTAAGTATAGACATTGGATATGTCTCAGAAATCATGAAGGAAACAAATGATAACTGGAATAAACACCAGCGTAAGCAATACGGCGAATGCCTAAAATGAACATATTAATGTTCGATGAACGGGATAGAATTCCCATAGTATACTTCGCTGAAGAGAATGACAACCTGATCATGAAGATAAAGGAAAGGTACCAATGATCTACCCAATAACGGGAGATGTTATAACCCTAAAAGGGGATAGTTCCAAAATATATATAGCCGCAAGACGGAATAAGAACTGAACATACCCATGAGTTTAAGCCAGATGTATTGGCATTACTCAGTAACACCCAGGAGCCATCCGTAAAGGGTGCTGGAGGCAACAGTAGTTGAACGAAACATCGTGTTGAGAACACAAGTGTAAACTGAACACTCGGGTAAAACCCGAAGGGTTTCCACGTAACACGGGATACCCTAAATTGCCAGCGGGCATCGACTAATATCGAGATACTTCAAGCCTTCCATGTACGGAAGCGTGATGAGACAACCATGTCAAAGAGCCCAGCAATATCTCCAAACCATTTAATGGTTTACGGAGAAGTAGAAATTGTATAAACAGCCGCACAGAGCATGGCTCGAGGCAAGGTGGCTTGTAAGCCAGAAAATTAACTACAATTTGTAGTTCCAAACATTGCAAACCTAAGCGTAAAGGCATAAAAGGAACAGTGGACAATGAACCATTATCTTAGAGTGGGGTTACCCCTTGTTATTGTAGGGCCTATGGAGCGGCAATTGCGTGAATCCTCCAGAGAAAGGCTACCACCTAAATATGTAATGTGAAACCGCTAGAGCGGTGTAGTAAACCTTGAGCATGTGTATATTGCCAAGGAGTATATGAACTATAGTAGAGTGTAAAGAGGAACCTCTATAGCAGTAAAAGGAAACCGATAGAGTAATCGGATGAGTAGTGGACACTATATGTGTACAGTATGAACTGCAGAGTAAGCAGTGCGCTAGTGCGCAGAGGGATTTAAAGAATAGTGTATTTTGTTGAGCCATAGTGTAAATGGCGAGAACACCTGGGCGGAAGCTAAAGTAGTAGCGGATGCCATGAAAATGAGAAAGACCAAGGTACGCAGTAAGCGACCATTGTAAGAGTATATTCAGTTAGTGATCAGAAGTTGATGAGGAAGTGTGGTAAAGGAGACATGATCATTCCTATCTCATGAGAGATTTACTGTCAAGGGTTTACGCTTTTGCACTCTGTATGACTGAGTGTTTTGGTATTGCACTTGTGCGGTAATGATCGAGTGGGAGAGTCAGGAATTGAGAAATGTCAACGAAGCCTGTTGAGTGAGAATCTAGAGAAATAACCGTGCAGCCATTGGCCAAAGATGCACAAAGAACGTGGGCAGTAACCCACAGGTCCCAGGACCGATACATAGTAAATGAATAGTAGTATAGATGAAGAATTCTTGTACAGAGACAAGTAAACAAACATAAAAATTAAACGAGGAAGCACTACATACTGAGTAGTAGCTTGACCTCAACCGACAATAAGTCGGGAAAAGTAGTGAATAACCACGAGAGTATACAGAGTATACAAAAATAGATTTCCAGAGAGCTGGAGAGATAATCTATAACTCATCGAATTCGCATACGGTAAGAGATACCAAGCGACGATGAGAAACCTTTATTCCCAAGACAAAAAGGGATAAAAGGGAGTGGATAACACATTGAGAATATCAAATGGGCGAATTAAGCTCTAGTTATCAGGTCACGCAGCAGAAGCTTGTGGACCGTGATTCAGGGTTAAGTATACCTATATCGTAAACCCCTTGAAGCCTTAGAGGCTAGAATCGAACCCGGTTATGAGTTAATTAACCACATTGAAGTTAAAACACTTCATGATACTTGAATTAGTGAACCAATGTTCAGTGATAACATATGGTTGGTTACGCGGGCGTAACCCCTTTTAAGGGGGGTAGGGCGAGAAACCGCTTAGAGTATGTTTTACGTATAGGTGCGTAAACTACCATGTGCATAGCACAAAAGGAATTGTTTTGATGTTTGGAGCTTATGTTACATAAACATGTGCACCCACTCATTGTGTAATTATGATTATCGTGCATGAGAGATGCAAGTAACGAGTATATAATAATTATAAAAAGGGGAGTAGAGAAACTCCTGGGGAATGAGAATCCTCATAGAATATGTCTATTGAGATTAGGCATGAGATATTGTGAGTATGAATCGGCATGAAACCGATGTGTAACCTAAGAGGGAGTGAGTTCCCTAGGTGATTTTATTTGAGAATGATTGATGGAGTGAGTTCCATCCTTTGGAGTTGTATGCTGTATGTTTTATATTGAGTACAATTTGAGAAAATAAGTCATGAGTTGCTTAGGTAAAGTAAGCGAAGTAAATAGAGAATAATGAATGACCTAAGTTTTAGGAACTAGAGATAAATTGAAATAGATTGTTTTATGAATATGACTAGTAAGAGTAAAAGATAGAAAACGAAAATGTTTGACTATCTGATTGTTTGAAACTGACGTGGGAGGTGGAACTTGATCTGCTAGCGATCAAGGGAAACCGAACACAAATTGGGGTGGAAGGATAGTTCAACACTGATGCTGATCACATCAGGGTTGGATGATTCTTGAAGCTCCCCATAAGTGGTCACAAGTAATCACGCTAAGAAAGGATACAACTACCATAAACCGGATTTGGAGTTGTGTGATGTTTTAAAAAGAATTTTCAAACATATTTTGAAAAAAGAATTTTATTCAAGTATGAAGATGGAAACGGAAACTGGTTTTGAAACCGCTATCACCCGCCGATGGCTGAGCCTTAAGTCTTGATGACCGGTAGAACGGTGGGCGTGTATTAGTTTTGAAACCATTGCACCGTACGTGCGGCGGTCCTAAGTGACCGGTTGGGGCGGTGTCAGTGTGTGATTTTTTCAAAGGCAGCGGGACGGGGAGAGTACCCTGAGATGTTCCTGTGTTGAGTGAGTCAACCAGAGTGCCTGAGGATATGTATATGTAACGTTTTGATCAGAACCGAATGGACCGTGGGCCAGAGAGAGTAAGTGCCCATTTGTCATGAAACGGCCGTGAACCAGAAAGAGTAAGTGTTCAACGTGACCGGTACCTGGGGATCAGTAGTATATTACTCGATATGGATTCGAGGACTGTAGTGCCTTCTTGTCTTCGGACCGATTCCATGGAGAGAGAACAAAAGTATTTTTGATTGCTATACATGCTGTGATATATGTGGGGTATGTGTAGTGTGGAATGAGACTGACTTGCGGAGTCTGTAAGGTTATACATGTATTATAACCTTGGCATAGTACGCCCATGAGAGTAACCACCTAGATTCACCAACTTTGAGGACAAAGTTCCTAAGGGGGGTAGATTTTAATACCCCGGATCTAAGAATGGTGATTAAATTACTCTAATAAAATTATTAAAGGCCTAATGGTGCCAAAAGAGTATTGGTAAAGAGAATAAAACCAAAAGTAAAGAGAAAAACGCTTGAAAAGCGAAAAACGCTAAAATGCGCATTAAATGAAAATAAGAGATATATGATCTCGTGAGGGTCCGAGATGGATTCCTAAGGCTTAGTTAGGCCTAATTAGTATACGGGAATGATTCCCGAAGAAAACGGATCCAAATAGTGGATTAAAACGCTAAATAAGCATAAAAGCACGTCTTTCGAGAAAACCCGAAAACGTGACTTTAAGTGGTCAAACGGACCCGTAAAAATTATAGTTGATTAAATAACTATAATTAAGTATTTATGGAAGCTTAATAACCATTAAAATTAATTAAACGAGAAAATTCCGGAAAACGGACCCGGTAAGTGAATAGTGACGAAACCGGGAGACGAAACACGTTTAATTCGAAAAGACGAAAAACGACCCGGGCTACTAATTCATGTGGGCCGGTTTTAATTAATGAGTATACACTTTAATAGCTTGTTAGCTACTTAGTGATAAGATGACAAGAAAATAAAGTAAAAGGGGGGGGGGGATAGTTAAAAGTAATATTAGTACCCTCTCTCCCCCTCTTTTCCTTCATTCACATTTTTTTCCCCTCCTTACAGAGCTTCTTCTTCTTCCTCCTCTGTCAAATGCGATTCCATACGTGAGCACACAGCCCACCTTCTTCCTCCTCAAGCTTGCTCATTTCTTCACCGAATCACACAAAAATTATACCGTTAGATTCGTATCAGCGAGGGCTACGTTTTCCACCCCTCAAAATCTTGATTCCTCCACCTTCACTTCCATGGGTGTTTTGCCTTTTGAAGCTTAAGGAGCTGATTTTGACTCTCCTTCACCACCTTAATGTCCTAAGGTAATAAAAAGTAAGAGCTTTGGCCATTTCAAGCTTGTTCCTGTAATTTGAAAAAAATTTCCCCACGTTGGAAATTTTCCCCATTTCAGCCGTGAGCTCCTTGCTCTTGTGGAGTGTTGGAAACTCTTCCAATTGATTGCCAAGCTATCCATTTGGTTATTCTAAGGTAAAACCTAAGCTAAACCTTGAAAACTAGCTCCTTAAAATATTAGGTTGTGTGGGAAATATTGAAATTGACTTGTTGTTATGTGTGTGATGGGATATGGTTGTAGCTAGCAATCCATAATCCTTGTGTGGTGTGGAAAACAAGAAGAGAAAGAGGGAACAAGAGAAAGAAGAAGAAGAGGAGTGAAAACCGAGAATAAACAAGGTAATGGGCTTACCTTGTGTTGGTTTTATTTGCCTTGGGAAAACTTATGTTAGTGTTGTGTAAACAACCTTGAACTTGAGTAGTAATGATACTACAATATTGTTAGTTGAGTGAGAATGTTTAATGTGGTTTCAAGTGTGCAAACAAGCCTAGGAAACTAAACTAGGCATATGTGTGAACCATGGGAATTTGGTGTGATTATTAATGCCTAAACCAAACAGGTGTGAGAAGTGTTGTGAGCTGTTTTAGTGTGGTGAATATGCTAAAGAAGTAGGCAAGTGCTGTCAAAATTTGCCTAGGAATGGATGGATTTGGGTGTTTTATTATAAGGAAGAAACTAGGAGGTTAAGAGTTTTAAATGGTTGGTTAATGGTTTGGAAACCAAACTAAGGAGAAGTGTGTAAGAGGAGTAGAAATAATGTCAACTGAAGTGTTGGGAATGGCATTATTTGAATGGTAAAAGAGGGAGCTAAATCTGTTACAAGAAGTGAAGAAAACAAGAAAACTAGTTATGAAAGTGTAAGTGAATTTGAAGTGAAATTAATTAGAGTTGGTGAGTGCACTTGGTGCTTAGTTTAAGGTGATTAAGAAGGGTCATTAGGTGCTAAAACATGTGGATTATAGTTGGTAAAGATTGGGTAATTAATGGGCTAAGAGAGGACCTTGAACAGAGTTAGAAACTGTCAAAATTTGCAAATCTGTAGCAGGGTCCGAGACTTAGGTCTAGGAACAAGTCCCGGACCACCCCTGATTTTACCCCCGAGAGTTCTCTGTTTGCTTGGTCCGGGACTTAAGTCCATGCCCAAGTCCCGGACCACCCACAATTTTAAGCCGAGACTTTACCTGCATTATGGTCCGGGACCTGACTCCTGCATGAAGTCCCGGACCAGGTGAAAATAAAAGCCGAGAGTTATACCTTGTAATGGTCCGGGACTTAGGGTGGGGACCAAGTCCCGGACCACCCCCAGAAACCTACAGAGAGCATTTTAAAGGTTGGAAATGATGGGGGTTTAAATGTTAATGATGTTATAAGATGTTAAGGCCTTGTTTGGTGACATTTAAAGGCCATAGGCAGTGTAAGAAAGTGTTAGAAGTGATTGAGAAGTGAGAACTCAAATTAACAAGAGTAAAACCGAGATAACAGGATAACGGAGAAAGTACGGGAGTAGCATTTAATTATGTTCCGTATGAGCTTAGTATTAACAGTAATGTTTGAAACATTATCAGAGAATTGTGCGTGCCCCGAGCATGGTGAGATGACACGGTAAAAGTAAAAACCCCGGTGAAAGGTATGATTTTCTCATACTCCGCGTGCTAACCGAGTTACGTTGATTTGTGTGTTTGTGTGCCGGCTTAATCAATATTAAAGCATGAAAATAATCCCTTGTTTGATTATGAATGCCTTGTTGTATGTTGAATGAGCTAACATACTTGTATGCCGGTGTGGTCTAACATAGCGAATGGACCGACTCGTAGTGAGTAACGTTTGGCTAGAGACCCATAGATCGGGTCGACGCTTATGATAATGAAAACGTGCAAACACACAAACTATCCGTTAAAGTATAACGATAACGCAAACATATGAACTCCCTAGAATGTGAGGAGATGTACGGGTTGAGTAAATACCCGATAATGGTTAGAAAACCACATTGAAACAATCCACGAAACAAATGAGAGTGGAAAGATAAGTGAACCTCCTTCAAGAGGATTTAAGATAGTTCGAAGATGTGAACTAGTGATGAAGGTAAAAGAGACCTGAGGGATTAGTAGCTCCCTTGAGACATGGTCGACCTCCTATATGAGGATTTTACCTAATATATGCAAATAACCGAATGTATGAGTAAGTGGAATGTATGGGTAACTCTTAAAACCTAAGATTAACCGAACTAAAGTAGTGTTCCCAAGTCATTAGAAACATCGAGAGTGATGCTTCTAGACTAATATACATAATATTATTAAAACTCCGAGAGAGGAGTGTATGGGAATGAGAGTAGTCCGAGAGTAGTCGGACCTAAGTAAAAAGAGATAGGAACTAAGAGAGAGTTCCGTGAACTAGTTGAACCTTCCCACCATGCTAGACCCAGAGTAGGGTCGAAACCGGGGAAGTAAGACTATGCTAGAGAGCCATGAGTTTTGGCCTAAGTATGTATTAAGAGTAACAAGCGTGACGTAGGAGACCTGTAGCGTCTCGAGAATCTACAGGAGCTTGAGTATAAATAACCCAAGAGTGTGGGTGAGATATTGAGTATAAATAACCCAAGAGCATGGGTGAGATAATGAGAATAAGTAACCCGAGAGTGTGGGTGAGTATAGTACGAGTAGCCCAAGAGAATGGGTGTGTATATGAATAAGTAACCCGAGAGAGCGGGTGAGGTATTGAATAAGTAATCAAGGCATAGTGAGGTATAACCCTCAAGGCCTAAGAGTAACCAGATACAACTAACAACCTTGTTATGTTAGTTAGGAATTGTGTTCCCTGATTGGATGTAGATTCCTTGAGCATTACATGTACTTATTGTATTGCTATGATGCATGTTGTTTGACTAAAATGAACTCCATGTATATCCGACAAAAGTAGTCGGCGTACCCCGGTTAGCGCTCGGGGTATGCGAATTTCATATGCAGCGTTAAGCTGAGCCCCTAGGGGCAACGTTTTTATTTTACTGGTACACCGAAGATATTACCGTTCGAGAGTAGGACGGGGTTGGTGGGATGCATGGGTAGTTAGATTTAATTACTTATGTATTGAAAGAGGTGTAAGACCGAATGTGTTGTCGGCATCCATATGTTGTAGACTCGGTATAGTAAAGAAGTGAGTTGAGTATTGTATTTGTATTGTGTATTCGGTTGTTCCAGTCCATCAGACCGTTACTGTATGTGAGATAGGCCTAGTTTGCCATATGGGTGGCTAACGGCGTTGTATCACCCTCTGTTGTATTTAGAGTTCCGCTGCGAGATTATTGGTAATTGTGACAGTTTAAGAGGTAATGACGAGATTAGCGGTTGGGGTGTTACAACATCTATTCTATGCGTGATTCTTGTGACCACTTAAGGGGAGCTTCAAGAATCATTCGACCCTGATGTGATCAGCATCAGTGTTGAACTATCCTTCCACCCCAATTTGTGTTCGGTCTCCCTTGATCTGATCAGGATCAAGTTCGATTTCCCACATCAGTTTCAAACAAACAAATAATTTAATTGTTTTCATTTTCCATCTTTTTACCCTTTTCTAGTCGTGATACAATTCATACATCTCCAAATGATGGAATCAGTCCATCAATCATCCTCACTCTACTTCCCAAATGCTTTACTCTGTGGTTCAATACCTAAGTGCTCATTTCATCAACCTTCAATACTTCCCTCCATTACTCTCCATCATTTAACTAGGGATTACCATACTTGTAAAATTTAGTTGTCCTCAATTTACTTCCAATAATTTACATAGGTATACACTACCCCTAGACTTCATTCATCTACTACTCTCATTCATTTCGTACTACTTCTTCAAAGGCTACAATACTTATGGAGCTCCGTCCACTTCTCATTACTTTTCTTTTACTAATACTCTTACACTGGGGTTACACGATGGGTATTTTCATCCTATGGTATTTGCATCTCTCATGCCTAGTTACCATAATTACAATATGAATGAATACTTATGTTTATTTAACATGGCATCAATCATCCCTTTGGTTCTCATTTATGCTATGCACATTATGGTTTATGTGTTTTATTCACGAAACTTGCATTAAGCGGTTTTCGCTCTACCCCCCTTAAAAGGGATTACGCCCACGTAATCTACCATATTTTATTATTATTAAACATTTGTTTAGTCAATTTGGGCAATCTGAAGCGTTTTAGCTTCTTTACGGTTTATTACATAATATACCCTTGTCAAAGGGTCCTAATCATAACAGTGGTTTAGTTTTTGCACCAAGGATTCCTTTATGAGTTTATTTAACTCATAGTTAATTAGGTTCTAGCCTATCAGGCTTCAAGGCATTGATGGCCATTCTATTATACTTACTAGGTACATTAATCTCCTAGCTAGGGCCCACTAGCTTCTGCTGCGCGACCCTGATAACTTGGGTTATTCACCCTTCTTGTTATCCTTAATGTGCTATACATCGCCTTCTTATCCGTCTGTTATGGGAATAAGGTTTACTAAACAAATGCGGTATTCTTTTACCGTGTTTGAACTCAATGAGTTTAGATTCATAACCAGCTCTCTGGTAATCTACTGCACATGCTATTTGTGCTTCCATGATTATTCGTTGAGTTCCTCCGACTTATTGTCGGGCGAGGTTAAGTCACTACTTAGTTGTAGTGCTTCCTCTGGTGTCAATAGTTTCTGAATCATACCAGTTCTTCTGGTTCAATACAAGTGTTCTTACTTGTATGACCTTGCCTTTTCTATGCGTTGGTCCTAGTGACTTTCTTGTATCTCCTTTCACCTTATATTCCAATGGAATTCACATCTTGTGATTATTAGTGTGTTGTACACTCTTCGTGCTTCTTTGGCCTTAGGCCGCACTGTATGTTGCTAAGCTTGCTTGACTGGCTTATGCCATGTTTGTGGTGAAAGGAAAGATTTAGTACGGTTTACATTCTCCATATCCCTCGCCATCTCATTAGATCATTAGCTGAACAAGTGCAATGCCAAAACACTCAGTCATACATAGTGCAGAGGCGTAAACGCTTGACAGTAAGTCACTTATGTGATAGGAAAGAATATTTCTACCTGTCATCTCATACTTATACTCAGTGTCATTGCTTAACTAATTCCTCATAGCGGTCGCCTGTTGCGCACCGTATTCTTACTCATTGTACAACATTGCTTTTACTGTTTCTGTTACTGTGGTAGTTCCTTTTTACTTAGTGACATTGTCATTGGCACCAGTTCCTTATGGTGTAAATACACTAGGAGTTTCTTGTGTTTGTGTGTATGACGGTTGTCGTAGCATACGGCAATCTTATTATCTTCCCAATGTGGAGATGTCTTATTCCACTTAGGTTTTATGTGTAGGTTAACTTACCTCATATTCTATCATCATTTGTGATACAATTTACCAAGTATCTTGGTTGACCAAGGATAAAGCAATTTACCGGGTTACAAGCTCTCTTGAGCGTTGGTCGTTCATGGTGTGCAATGTGCACTCACATTAATTGTTTTTGACAATTACTGTCCTCCCAAAGCTGAGCATTGGTTATAGGCTCTAGCTATGCGGTTTTATTCTTGTATGTACATCACCGGGACATCCCAAGAACTTCCAGGGTTTTCTGGTCCCGTTCTATCATTGATAAATGAAGTTCTTGTCGAGAGGCTTGTTTCCACTCATAGATCTTATGACTAGGTTTACCATGGTGTTGTTTACACGATGGTCCACTATATGTTTGGGTGCATATGGAGTATGCTTACTCCTTTAAGTCGTAATGGTTTGGAAGTCTCATTTCCTTATTCCGTCACCCCTTGGCAATATCTATTGCGTGGTTTTATTGTTATAGTAGATGGAAGCCTTTTCTAAGGGTTCACATCTTCACCACATTGGTGGTCTTTGGCTAACGAGGGGTACCTTCCCTTGGGTTTCTCGTAGTGTCCAAGTGTGGACTAGGCCAATGTTGGCATTATCATGATTCTTATGCCTCTGTGCTACCATTGCTACAGAAGGCATGAAGGTAACTAAAAGCTTGTCAACTGTATACTAGACTGATGCTCTAGTGACGGTGACACTGAGTTGGCCATTACTACAAGCCACTCAGGATGTTGGGTCTGAATTGATGGTCTGGTTGTTGATTTCTTTGTCGTAAAAGACAATATCTCTTGCAAGTCTTGTTATCAAATGGTGTGGGTTTAACAACCGTTTAAGTTACATAACGTAGTCGGTTTATGGCTTTTAAGCCGAATTGCTGCGAGCTATGCTCTTTACAAGCTACCTATACATGTTTCCACTCCTTGTATACCCCATAGGTTGGAGGTATTACTGGGTTCCATGGCAAGTCGTGACATCACGCTTCCTTTCATAGGAGACCCTTTTGGCAATCTGGTGCTAATCAGTGCCTTCTCGTAGTTTAGGGTATTTCCTGTTAAGTGGAATCCCTTCGGTGTTCTAACCGAGTGTTCGTTCCAGCTCCTGTATTCTTATCTTGACGCTTTGTTTGACTGTTGTTAATCCAGTCGCCCTTCAAGGATTGCTCCTGGGTGTTGTTAAGTTATGCCGTTACATCCGGCTAATGTATACCATATGCTGTGTCTACTATGTCGCCTTGTGGTATTGTAGTTTGAGTTATCCCTCTTAGGGTTGCAATGTCTCCCATTCTTGGGTAGCCCGTTTATACCTTCCTCTAGTGTTTAAGACTAGGTTTAATATCCTCTTCAATGATGGATTTTACTTCGTGGTAATCTTGTGATTGCTCTTGGGAATTCCGTCCCATTTATTGAGCATCGTTGTGATTACTTTAGGCATTTGCCTTGCTGAGTTCAGGATGGGTATACTTTCCAGCTGTCATGTACTTGCTTGATGTCTTGAGACATATCCAATGTCTATACTCATTACTCTGCGCCTTTTGCGCTTCCTAATTCTCATTCCTCATCTTCAGATGTATTCTCTGAGTTCCTTACACTTGTTCCTTAACTGAATTTCCTTCTCCTTGATTGTCTGCGGTGTCCAGTCATTCTGGTTAAAATTTACTCATGGTTCGTAGAACGGAGTTGACTACTTCCCGTGTTTTGTACACTACATGTATACATACGTGGGGTACCATGTTGATACGTTACCACTTACCCGACTATTTGTCAGGCCCACAAGCTCCTTCGGAGTGCGGTCATCCCACATCCCGTAATTGGGTACACTCGTAGTGTTCGTCACACGCCTAGGTGAAGTATTCTATTGTCAACTCCTCTTGTATCATGTTATGATACTCACCGTAATTCTGCCGGTTTGGTTTTAAAATCCAAGGTTTAAAATAATGTTTGTGGTTTTGAAGGGAAAATTTGGTTTTAAAAAAAAATCATGGTACGGTGTTAAAAGAAATTCTTCATGGCATAGCCATGTTCGAAATCTTGACCAAGTCCAGCTCCCTGCTGACTGGTATACTCTTAATACAATGGTCGGGCCGTTAGGCCTTTCCAGGGTTTCGTTCTTCCAGTTTAGGACGTTTTAATCCCGTAGTTGCTTCATTGCTGTCACGGTACATTACTATGTACCTGTAATGTGTTAGTGTTCCTCTACATGTTCTTGTTCTTACTACACTTGCCGTGGCAAGTGCGTGGTACTGTTGGTTTTTGGTTAGACCTACACCAGTCTTGGTATGGTTTCCACTTGTGTTTAATATTCTTGTTGACTCTTCCTTTGATCATATTGATCTATGTTTGGGATACTCGATCCTTTTGAGTATCTTCTCGTTGATCTTGACATGGTTGTCTTGGTCGGGGTACTTCTCCAATCCT
Source organism: Limonium bicolor (assembly GCA_023374045.1). Taxonomy (NCBI): domain Eukaryota; kingdom Viridiplantae; phylum Streptophyta; class Magnoliopsida; order Caryophyllales; family Plumbaginaceae; genus Limonium; species Limonium bicolor. Next base: position 96,791,840 of record CM041778.1, read on the forward strand.
TAGAGATCCCCATTTATTTAGTTTTATGTTTTCCCTTGTTGCTCGTTCCTTTTGGTTTACCGTGGTTATTGAGCCTTAGCTTGTTTAGGCACTACTCTTGTAGTCCTATCGGTTCATATCACATGGATGTCCTTATAGCTGTATAAGCCATATCGGCCAGGTATTGTAACCTTTTGGTGTTGTAGTTTCGGAGTTAACCACTCCTGACTATGTCCTTAGTCAGTTGGTATACCATTGGTGGTATTATCTAGCTACTGCTGTCCCGCAGACTTGTGTCTCGGGTTCTATTACTGTTCCTTCTCCATTTCATTGCATGGTTAGTGCTTCTTTTCCTGTTGTTGGTTGTCTAGCCAGGTTTCGCGACTGCTAAGCACGTCGCCCCATGCTGTTGTAAGTTGCAGCCTCCTTGTGGTTGGAGTGCTCATTCTACCGCTATTGAGTGCGGGTATTGTTGTTCAACCGGGATCCATTTCCGGGACTTCCAATTCTTGGAATCTACTACTTGTCAAGTTCTTGTTTACTGTGTGATTGCTTCACAACTGCCAGATCGGGTTTTCCTGAGTATGAGAGGACTTTCCTTCTCTCTGGCGTACTTTCCAAAGTTATACAGTGGGATTGTGGAGGGCGGGTCTGGTATTGTAGGTATCCGGTACTCACCGGTAGTTCCTAACTAGCATATCTCTAATGCTAACACTCAGCCCTTAGCCCTAAGCTTCTAATTCCTAACTCGGTATTCCTAAACTCGGTATTTCCAGTCATCAGAGCGATACTTCGCTCTGATACCACTTTTTGTAACACCCCTACCATTAATGTTGTGCTTACCGTCCAATCTCCTTACACATCAGATACACGCAACGGATACATACTTACATACAGTGGGTGATACAATGTCGTTAGTCACCCACGTGACTAACAAGGCTACTGCTACTACATACAGCATCGGTCTGATGGACTGGAATCCCGAGTACTACACATCCATAATACATACTCCATTCATTAAACAAATACAACAATGCTCCATTCAATACTTACTTCTCCATAATCCATACAATACAATATACTTAACCGAGTCTACTAGGATCCTTGTACAATTATAATATCTCTTCCAAGTTCATACATACTCACTAAGAGTCTACATCTACCCATTCCTCACAGCTACTTACTTTCTAAGTACAAGGGTGTGCCGCCGGTCTCTTACCTTGACCACATCCGCTTCGGGTACCTGCACACTAAAAACGTTCCCCCTAGGGGATCAGCTTTCGCTGTGCATGATAACCGCATACCCCGCGTACTAGTGAGGGTACGCCGACCACTTGGTCGAATACATGCGGTTCGTTTTCATACAAACATACATGCATACATGCTCTTATACACAATATTACAATACATTACGCAAGGCATACACACATACATACACTTCATTGCATACAAGAAGTACAACATAAACCATCCAATACATACTTACCTTTTCCCGAATTACGCATACACATTACATACACAACATACAATACTTGTTAGCTTCATTGGTCCACCCGGGTTAATCGGGTGGAGATTACTCTTTTACTCGTTACTTCATATATACGCATACATACTCATACATACTTACGGATCCATACTTACTTACTCTTACTCTTACTCAAGTTAAGTCGTCGGGACCTCCGGCCCTGGGGACTACTCCGTCCCACCTCCGGGATTTACTTGACTCACCAATCCGGGATGCTACCCATTTAAGGGATTTGGGCCGCGGACCAGTTTAAGAGTCAGGAATTGCAGCCAACCTCTTGTGACTCCGCATCCTCACGCGTGGCCGAAGCTATATCGGACTTCTACTCATTCCGGTTTACTCACTTAAGTTAGGAGTTAGGTAGTTAGGAATTAGCAGAAGTCATTCATTCAAGCCACAATAATACAATACAAGACTCATATACACATCCATACAAAATACATTACAATATACAAGTACACTACAAAATACAATACACTTCATCATCATTCATATGTTTCATGAATTATACAAACTATTGTTCAAGACAGATATCAAGAACAATGTAAACAAGCACAAGTAAGTGCAATATAATCCGATTCGTGCATTTATCTTATTAGGTGGTCAAATAAGCACACAAATCGGGGTAACCAGATTAGGATACAGGGCATGAAGAAATCATACCTTTCACCGTTGACTTTGGACTCACCGACTCCCTTCGGTGTTCAACTATTTGAATCCTATCACATACTTACAGTGGGATGGTTAATTATCCATAAATAACCTTACTTATTACTTTCCTAAAGTTTCCTAGTTTATACTTACTAACTCTTTGTTACTTGCATACAATTACTTAAGTTACTTACTTACAATTATTTTCTAAGCTTGTTTATAGCCTTAATGACCATTAAACATCATTAATTATGTCTTAAGCATCTTATACAATCATTACCCATCCTTACCCTACCTTAGAATAGCTTTAGAACACATTCTGGAGGGTTTTTAGGGGTGTCCGGGTTAGTGTCCGGGTTTACAAACCCGGACCATGGTGTTTGTTCAGTCTCGGTTGAAAATTATGTGTGGTCCGGGTTTAGGGCTGGGTTTACAAACCCGGACCATACACTGCTATTCCTCTCGAGTGAAAAATTTGGGTGGTCCGGGTTTGGGGATTGGTTTGCAAACCCGGACCATTCCTTTGCAAATCTCTCGGGTGTATTTTTGGGGTGGTCCGGGTTAGTGTCTTGGTTTGTAAACCTGGACCATCCCTTGCAAAAACTTTCTGTCGTGTTTTTAGGCTAGTCCGGGTTTGTGCACTGGTTTGCAAACCCGGACTAGTTACAGTATTGTAACATATATGAGTTTCTGAGTTTGTTTCAACTCCAAACTTCTACCAATCTCTTCCCTAATATTTCCACATATAATCTAGTATGTTTTAACTTTGTTTAAGCATTTTAAACTAGCCCAAACCATATCTATCCAAATCTGTTACATTATCATCCTTACTATAATTTTTCTTCCTCTGTTACATTTCTACTTCTTCAAATAATGCTACAGACCTTCCTATTCTTCTTCCCACTAACTCAAAGACTTTTACACTAGTCTAATTTAGTTTGACAACTTACATTGCTCCATTCTAGTTCTACTCAACTACACCTCTTCCTCATAAATACAAACCAAGGTAATAACCCCACATTTCCTTCTCTGAACATATCCATGTTCTTTCTTCTACAATAGTACTTAAGTCTCTTAACTCCTAACCAAAATTCGATAGAGGTTCCCTACATTCCCAAGTATTCTCACCACATCAATTCATTCACTCAAAACTGCCTATGTTACCTGTTCATCAATAGCATCAACATACAATTCTCCAATACACATACTAGGTGCTAAACATCCACTTAATTCCTTGCACATATCATTCCTTTCCTCCAGATTTATACAAGCTTTTAAATGTCTTTTATAGCTTTAAAACATTTTGGTATTCCTCCACACTATACTACTACTCAATACCATTTACACTTAACAACTTATTTACTTGTTTTCAAAGGCTTCAAACTACAATTACCGTTCACATTAATATACCCATACTCTTCCTACTGTTACAGTGATGTCTAAACCATTGTTAAAACAACATACTTATGCGCATACATACATCAAAACTGTACAAAGACTTCTCTTTACCTTGGGTTTCCTTCATTCCTTTTTCTTTCCCTCCTTCTCCTTTCTTGCTCCTCTTTCCTTCCTTGTTTTTCTTGGTTTATTTAAGCCAAGCTACACCATGTAACCAAGCACACGCATACACACCAAAACTAGTGAATTTTCTATCCCACGTATTAAACCCTAACTTTGTGAGAAACCATTTAAACCACTTAGTAGGTCTTACCTTGAGCTTCTAATGGAGTTTTTGAGTAGAAAATGACAAGGCTCCAACTCCTCTTTGAAATGCCAAAATCGGCTAACAATGGCATAATATTACTCACGTGAGTTTTGGATTTGCAAGGGAAAATGGAAAAGAGTGAAGCTTTGGTCTTTTTCTTACCTTAGAACATGAAGAAGATGATAGGTCTTCTAATGGTGCTCTTTAAGCTCTTAACCGATAATACCCTCAAAAATAAAGTTGGTGGTTTTAGATTTTTGAAGGGTGGAGAATGATCTCCTTGACGATACGAATTCAACGGTATGGTTTTTGTAGTATTTGGTGGTGGTTTGAGGTTTCAAAAGGGGAGAAGAAGATGGCTCTGTGGGTGGCTGCTTCAAATCGCCATGGCTAACAGAGAGGAAGAAGAGAGTGCTGGGCAGAAAAATAAAACGGAGGGAGAGGTTGCGGGAGGGAGGAGAAGAGAGATTACCCTTTTTGCTTTTTATTTTCTTTTGTCCTTTTGCAATAAGGAGGGAATTTAAGAGAGTGTGAGAGAGTAGTGTAATCGGCTACCCCCCACAGCCCCCATATGGCTTTTAAATTTTAATTGGCATAGTGGACAACTAGTTTGCTTTATTTACACTCTCACCCCACAATCTCGATTTTTATAGTTTTTAACTATTTTTCGTTTACATTGATTTTTTATTGGTTCTAGACCTTCATTAATGTTTATTACTATTTGGTTGACCAAAATTGTTACGAGTCTATTTAACCCGCTTAAAGTCACGTTTTCCGGTTTTCCTCAAAAACGCTGCTTTATGATTTGTTTGTGTTTTTAATCCATTTTAAGGATCCGTTTCCTTCGGGATTTGTTCCCTAATATTATTTTAGGTCTTATTAAGCCCTTAAAATCCCTATAATACACTAACCGAGGTCTCATACCTCCTATGGTTATTTAACGCTTATTTAGCGTTTTTCACTTTTTAAGCATTTCTTCATTTCTTTTGGATTTATTTTTCCTTACCATATTACTTAGGCGTCATTAGGCCCTTAATTAAGTATTAGATTAATTTTAATCCCTATATTTAAGTTCGGGGTATTTTCTCTCACAGGTGCACAGAGGACAGCTTGTTGAAGGTGCTTTGTAACCACAAGAGGCGATTGGTTGGTCAATCTCTGATATAAAAGGGTATCACTCCCAACTTCTGCACTCACGAATCTTCATGGAAGACAACTTCAAACCTTTGGTTCAACCATGAGAGGGTAAACTCGAATATGAAAGAGGTGATAAAAAGGAAGTGCTGAAACTGCTTGACTTCAACATCATCTATTCCATAACAGAGTGGATGAGTCTGGTGCAAGTGGTGCCCAAGAAAGGAGGAACTACGGTAGTCCCCAATGACAAGGGTGAGGTGGTCCACAAAGGACTACAAACTGGGGTGAAGAGTGTGCATAGATTACAAAAAACTAACGCGGCCACCCGGAAGGATCATTTCCCCTTACCCTTCATCGATCAGATGCTTGAGAGGCTGGCAGGTCAAGACTACTACTGTTTTCTTGATGGTTATTCGGGGTACATCCCAATCTCTATAGCCCCCGAAGATCAAGAAAAGACCACCTTCAACTGCCCAATGGAACATTTTGAAATATTCCTTTGACTTAAAAGGTATTTAGAACTTAATTATTAATTTAATAAGACTTTTAAGTCTTAATTATGGTTTTATATAAATAACTATATGTTTTCGGCCTACATATCCTTTAAAAAGGATTTATTAAACATAAATCTATATAATACCTTTAAAGGAAAGAAGACAAATAAATAATAAAAGTAAGATCAAATTGATTTGATTATTCTATAATGTACCTTGAAATTTAGGTGTACATTTTAAAAGAGTAAAATTAAATGATAAGGTAGTGTATAATATGTAACATACATAATTACATGAAATAATAATATTATTAACATGTGGAAGTGTGGGAATGATTTAACATACTAATGTGAATTGTGAACATTTACATGACATAAAAAGGGCTACCAAAAAAAAGTGATTGAGGCCATACTAATTTGCTAATATAAGCTAATAGCTAATAAGGCCACAAAAGAAAAAGAAAAAAAAACCAGCTAATTAGCCCAGTCCATTGGCCTTTAAGGCTCTGTTCGGCATGGCTGTTTTGGCAGCATAAATGCAGCATATTTGGCAGCAGGAATGCGCTGGCATAAATGCAGCATATTTACTGGCAAGAATGTGCTGGCATAAATGCAGCTGTTTTGAAAACTGTTGTTTGGCAGTGCAGCATATATGCAGCATGTTTGGTTAAGTTAGTTATATATAGTGCGTTTACCGTTTTCGTATTACAATTATAATTATATTACACTACGTAACTTTATTTGTTAATAAAAATAAATAAAAAAATTCACAAACAATAAAAATTTTATTTCTATTATTTAGCAAAACTTGTAACTCCTAAACAATATATTTTATTATCTAAATTTTATAATTCTTACAAAAAAAACGTAAAAAAAGAGAAAAAGCGTTTCAAATTTTCTGATAATGTTATATGAATTTATTTAGATAATATTTTTGTAACTTTGTATGTTAATAAATTTATATGCATTCATATTTCTATATACTATTTTAATTTATATATCAACAAGTGTGTATATTTATTCGTTTTTTTTTTTATTAATCGTGGTATTACAAATAATATATTATAGATTTGATTATAAATGTGATTTTTGTAAATTTGGCTAAAGATGTAGTACTATTTTTTATAAATTATTTAAAGCATTATGTAATTATTATAAATAAAGTAACTTGTAAAAAAAATTCTTTTTTTTAAAAATCAATAGTCACAATAATTGCATTATGAAGTGAGTTTAGAAACGGGAGTGAAAGCACGAAAACGAAAAAATAGCATTTGCTGCAGGCATTTATGCTGACATTTATGCTGTCATTTATGCTGCCATTTATGCTGACATTTATACTGTTTTAGGCGAACAACAAAAACAAATAAAGGAGTCCAAAACAACATATGCTGTATATTTATGCTGTCAAAAAATGCACATTTAGTGCAAGGCGAACGCGCCCTAACTGGCGATAGGAACTACATGTTCTGCGCCTTCCTTAATCCCTTATTTTTCTATTCTCTTGTTTTGGAACCCTAACTTACTAACAGAACAACACCGTTCTTCATTTCTTTTCTGCCTGTACGCTCTGTTCTCCATTTCTTCTTCTGTCTGTTACGCTCTGCTCCTCTTCTTCTTGTGTTTTACTGGCAACCAAGGAGTATACTCACTCTAGTTTCTTCATTCCTTTGAGTCTACGGTTAAACAAGGAAAAAAAAAATTCTTCACGCTTCACTCTCCTTTGTGTCTTTGTGCCTGATAACCATTGGAAATACCGGTCGCTCACCGGATTGGAAATGAGCAGAAACCTCTTAATTCCTCTTTTGTGTATGTACGCCTCTAATGAGCAAGAACACCTCACACACCGATTAATGATGGGAATGAAATCAACTCATTTCTGGAACTGGTAATATACTATGAACTTATCTTATTCACCTCTATTTATCTCGTTTTTCTTATCAGTGCAATTCTGCAGTACTAGATCACTGAATTTCTGCATCTCGCATACGGGTTTGAGTCGGGACTGAAAGTCATTCATGCTCTGCTTGTCCCTACATTTCAACCGAGATAAATTCTCAGACTGCAGCATCACTCACACTAGCTTGAAACCAAGCTGAGAATAGTTCATTCCGGGACTGGTATATTACGAACCTACCTTCTCCTTTCTATCAATTATAACTGTAGAAGTTTTGGGATTTTCTCTGTCCTACTCCATACTGAAACAGGGCTGAAAACAATTCAATCTAGGACCTTTAATATATTCACAACTCATCCTCCTCTTCTACCAATTATGATAATAGAAGGTTTCTACTTCTTTTGTCGCATCTTGCGAATTGAATGAAGAAAAAAAAATAAACAGTAATTTAGGCTGAATTTCAGAAAGTAAACTCATTTGAAGTAAATTGTTATACTGACTTGGCGTTGGAATTATACATGTTCAACCACTGTCAATTGTCGTTTGTTATTGAAGAGGTATACTAGGAAGAAAACCACGCCACATAATTAATTGTTAATCCTTAACAAAGAAGTTAATTGGATGGGATGGTGTCTTGGGGGATTTTGTTAACGGGAGTTAAATTAAGTTTTTGTGTTAATTTGGGAAATGGTGCTAATACGATATATGTAGTAATATAACGTGAATTGAAATGTAAGTTGGTTTAATTAAGTATAAGTTAATGATTATGAGGTTTCGGTAATAAGTTGTGATATTTTGGTAGGGAGTTTAAAAATAAAGTTGTGGTCTGACAATACATTTGGGAAATATAGATTAAACCGAGGGATGACATATTAATACCTTGGTCAAATTATCTAGAACAAGTATATATAACAATATTGTTAGGTTTGTTACAATTATTATATAACATACTATAAGGCATTAATACTTTGGAATTAACATCACATGTTTTATAGAATGTTAAGTATGTATATACATACATATACGATATAGTTGGGGTAGTATAAATAACTTGGGTTAAACCAAATAAATAAATTAGGAGTTAGAATTAATGGATATAAAGTGTTATACACGAGGATAAATAATACATGATATGTGAGAGTATTTAGTTGATGTTTATCCTCTAGAAATGAGGTGCTTTTGTAAAATCATGGTGTATTAGATTTAGAAGATTCGTTGAATGATTTATACTTTTTTTATGGTGATGACTTAAAGAAAAAAACTTAGATGATGTATGCGAATAATGAGTCGGGTTTTGCTCAGATGCTGTTACCTTCATGTGCCAGTGAGTTATGATTATCATCCCTTATTTTGCAACAGTTCTCACAAGCCGTTTTGGGTATTATGGATTCTTATTCTTGATAAGAGAATTTAAATGCAAAGACAATTATATTAAACATCATACAATAACAATACTATATGAATGTGTATGCATAAATATAAATATACACCCATGGATAAAAGAAATGAAATATGTGAGAACTAAATCCTATGGAATAAGTAACATAATAATGTATAAAATACATTGTATGGTATTAGAAAGAATTCTTGATAAGAGAATTGTGAATAAATGGCGCAAATAAATAAATGTGTGCTTCATATGAAATAATGAACTAATTCATTATGGAATACCTTATAATTTACATAATATGAATTTATACCATGAAGTGGACATGTAATTATAAGTACTATAATGTAATTTAATAAGGGGTTGATAAATAAGTATTGAATATAAAGAAACATTGACTTGGAACATTGACCAAGTTAAATAAATTGACCAGATCAACACAATTGACCCAAGTGGTTAAGTTGACCAACATATAAGATGATATGTAATTTGAAGTTGGAATATAACATGGTCAAATAAAATATAGAATAAACTATGTTATATATACGCGGAAACCAATATATATGTATGTGAGTATCAACTATACGAGGCAAATGATCTTAGTAAAGGACGAAGAGTTATTAAGAATTAAGTTCATAAGCAATAATCACTGTTATGATATCAAATATTATACGCTTATAAACCGTATAGTATAATCAATCTAAATTCCGAGACTTAATGAAAAACCCGAGTTAAACGGATAATCGGTTAAGGGGTTAACTAATGGGTAAATATTACAACTTATTCTGGGATGATTATATAGACTCGAAACATGGAGACTAATATTAAAGATATACATTCCAGTGAATCGGGTTGCTAGATACGAGTTTCGGGAGTGATAAAGGATAAGCGTGAACCGTCACGCTAGCATTGTTCATCGGTGAACGGTATGTGAATGTGTGGTCTGAAAACTCTGAGGGTTTCCTTGGGTTCCGGACGTAACTGTGTGCTTGCATGTAAGATAAATAAATGTTATGCATGTGTTTGTATGTGCTTATGTTTTCCAATCGCCAAAGCGTTTATTAATTGTGCGCGTACGTCGTTCGGACATGTGATACTGAATATCACCCTAACTATGTATGAAATTTCGGGAGAGACTCTGGATACTATCTTATGAGAGTAAACAACTCCTAACACACTAAGGGGGGAACTTAGTTTAGAGACCCGGTATTAACCGTCTCTAGAGTGATGAGTCGACCTTTGAACATCACATAGCAGACTTCTAGGTTGTGTGTAAGACCCAATAGGGCTTCCAATAAAAATGTGTTTTCTCCAATAACGAGATTGAATCTCCAGGAGACTAATTAAAATACACTAACTTATGAGAGTGTGATAATTAATTAATGAAACAATGTTCCTAAATCCTGGCCTGCATACATCCCAGCAGGTTGCGCATAGTGATCACTAGAGTTCTAACACCCGTTTAGGGTCTACTCTTGTTTATCTAACGAGCCGGATACGATCGTTAGTCGGAGTGTGCTACCGTTGGCACCATACCATGGCTTCAGCCTAATGGACATCTACCACTGTAGATAAGTGAGTCCATCTACCCACTGTAAATGGCACTGGACTACTGTCCAAAATATTAATGTGTGAGGTTAAACGGGGAATTGTCCTTAACATGACACCCGTATGTTTATGTGAGATTGTGGAAGCGGGGCTTCATGTGATGGAAATAAACAAGTGAGACTAACTGGACTTCAGCTAACTCTTACATTACCGTCGATTTGAATTTAAATGTTCAATTATCAATGTCGTAATAGCATGTCTTGAGGTGTGAATTTTTGAATACCTGTTGTGTGTTTTAATTTCGTATTTACATTTATGTTATAAGCATGTAAACGGTACAGCATCAAACGAACCCCATGGTAATCAAGATGGCTAAAACGACCTAAGTGGCCTAAAGGGTCTAGGATCACATTTAGCATACCAGCAGTTGGCTGAGCCTTTATGACACCCACATTTCAGGACTTAATCGAGCTATGAAGCCGGAGTGCGGGCCTTCGGTGTAGTCAAAGACGTTATTTATTTATTTATTTCACTTTCAGAATTAGTTTATATTCAGTACGATGTAAACATTGGGATTACCTTAGATGCTCACTTACCTTATGTATTAGCTTAAACTTAGGATGATGTAGTATATATCCCGTTCATCACTGCGGTTAATTATTGTCGATGTGTTGTTATATTCCTTTTCTGCTTCTTTACTCGCATGGGCGAGCAATGGCATGTGACACCCAAGTGAGAATTATTAGTGTTTAACTTCCGCTGTGAGACGTCTTTAATTATGCTACGAGAGTGATTATTACGTTTAATGTGAGGAGTGTTACAAAAAGTGGTATCAGAGCGGAGTACCACTCTGATGAGAGATATTAGGATTAAGACAGTGAGCTTAGGACTATGGGAATACGGGAAACGTCTGTGAGGTACGAGACATCTAGTCTTAAATGAACCAGTGTCTTAGTAACACTGAATGCGTGACAATATTATCCTTAATGGCATATCTGTGTGATTGAATGCTATATGGGAAGCTACCGAGTAATGATACGACATAGCGTATTACGGGTGTCGAGAAGAGGCATGCTGGTGGTGATAGAGGTCCTGCAACCCCGAACAGCGTTGAGACGACAGTCGCCGCACGAGCTTGATGGAAGAACATCTGGGAAAACAACAGTGGTACCCCACCCGCCGCTGCCCACACCTCAAATATCACCTATAGAAGAAATATAATGGATGGCGCCAAGGAGACAAAGAATTCCTCCCATTCGGAAGACCGATGTGGTTACTATAGTCACTGTGACATCAAGACAGACAGAAGAGCTGTGATACAATGAATCATTAAGGACCGGGGGTCCTGACAATTTTGTACTATCCAGAAGCGTACTAATACACAATGAAGAATATACGTCCAACCTTACTTTGAAGAAGGATAGGAATCCATAGGATAATCGGGTCGGCTTGTAACTAGACACCGAAACCCTGTCAAGTCAACCCGAGGAAAGCACGCATGATGCACCTAAAGACCGGAAGATAGAAAAACGAGTCTCAGACGACTATCAAAAAATGCATGACATACGAAACCAATGACCACCTAAAAGTATCTCCCAGAAAGGGATAGCTTCAACCCGATACAACATAGAAGGTTCAGGGGAATCTGACCTACAATTGCAGTGACCGTATGAGCTTACAAGCAAAACTTCTAAAATCACTACAATACAACGCTCAAGAAGAGAAATGTCGTACCAAGGACAACTAGAGTACCTCATCTGCTGGACCCGAGGCACCACGAGGTAGCTACGTGGAGCAGACCCCAGCTGTTACAAGCAATTAGAAGGGGAAAGGAGTCACCAACGGAAGTATGCCCCGAATTTTGTGGGAACCTTAGACGCTGGTACTAGTACACAGCGCGATCTAGGAAACCACACACCTTTAACTTAATAGATTGACTGCATGAGAGTATGCATCAAGAACCTCCATCTACCATGAAAAGTTTGAAACGAAACTCAGAAATGAGCCCAACTCAAAGAACCTAGGAATAGAACTACCCTAGAAAACTTACCATACCCTAACGAACCATAATAACTCCAATGCTAACCGCTTCAAGACAACCATCTAAACCATACTCAGACGACCGAAGTGTCAACGAGACCAACCAGTGTAAAATCAATAACTCAACCTGCATGACGCACTTGCTATAACAAGCGCTATGAAAAGCAATACATTGACAATTCCGTCTACCTCGCGCACTTGCTACAACAAGTGTTGCAACTACAACTGCAACTATAATTGCAACAGTAACTACAATTTTAACGACAACTACAACTGAAGTCGACAGACCGTGTAGACCATAGGTGCAACACCATGACCACCAGAAACCATTAAATATTCGTACGACCTTCGTACAAACACCATAAATACAGCCTGTCACAGATTAGGGTCATACAACCCTTAACAACATGAGGCCTACGAACCTCAGAAGGACCCGATGAGTCCGACTACTGCAACTAAAGGGCATACACCAGCCTTATAACAAACTACACAAACTAAACGTTAATGAACAATTAACATTGACTTAAGAGTCAACCACCATAAACATACAGTGGCATTGAATGCCAATCACTATCAGCGAAAAGTGTTTAGTCCTTAGGACAAACACAACCTTATGTGAAATTTTATAACACTTCCGAGATGCACCACCATCCCTAATATTGGTAGGAAGTCAATGAATCGTGATACACCGACTGTTAAACAGCTCGAATACATCCAATTTATCGGATAGGGTACCAGATACGAGTACTCGGCGTAGCAACGCATTCCCAACCTCATAGGGAATTGTAGATGAGATATAAGCATATAACAATCAGGGCCAACCTGAGCCCATAACGGCACATGCCAACACACAATAAATACTTAGAAAAAGGGGAAAACCCACTAATCCTCAATAGAACCAAGATGGAAAACCACAAGTACCACTACCTCCAGTGAGAATAGCAAGGGCAAGAAGCCTGAGCAATAACCTACCATAACGTCGAGAAACATGATAACCATGACAAGAGAATGGTTGAACCCATTATACCTTAACACGGATATTACTTAAATCAATTGCAGCCACAAACGCAAATTGGCATTGACTGCTCAAACAATTAACATACAAGGCACTATCCCTACAAAGAAGTACCATAACCATCAAGAACGAAAAAATGTCAAGATGGAAAAGAAACATAAATTGTTACCCCACTTGATCACGACTGGTCATAGATGGAATTTCCATGAAAAAAATGGTTATTGTCACCGGTATACCACCATACCATAGGTGACAAAAAGAGAAGTACGTGCTTAAGACATGTCACCTACTAACGTGACGAATGTCAGTAATGATGATTATGTAAGTTAAACAATGACAACAACTTAAACAATAATACAGGACACTAGGTCTAACACTATAAGGCACAAGCCTAAGTGAGAATATCCAATGTACTATTAGAGGCACATGAGCCCAGGAGAGCGGAATTACCACCTCCGACTACCTTTCCAAGGTATGCCACAAGAGCAACAACACTTAAAACAAAATGACTAATGAGGAAAACCGATTGAAACCAAACTGCAATGAAGATTTCCATAAAAGAAGGAAACACAAACCTTCACCACAGAGTCCGAGATTACAACAAATAATGTAACCCAGGAAATAGGGTAAAGTTAGAAGAACAAAAACACGTACTGCTAACAACACAAACAACCCGTAAATATAAGAATGAGAAATAATGAACAAACGCCAAATGGCACACACGAAAACCAGATAATGGTAATTCGAAACTGATGCACTATCACTCCAATAAAGAAATAAACAATAGACCAACAATGACTTGTCAATACAAGTGGTCGTAAGTACCTCTTTAAACATTGGTGAACTTATGTTGAAAACAATGACAGAGGGGAAAACCACCTCGTACAGTTACAGTATAAACCAAACTATTTGGACACAATATCACAAACGCTTACTAAACATAAAATACTTAATCATGCCCATTAGGCAAGAGACCCAGGAAACCTAAAATCCCTTTGGGGACACACCAATACTGTTTGAGAAAGAGATTGGCAAATGAATATTTCACAATATTGTAACTGTGTGACAAACACTACGAAAATATGTAAAAACAAATATGGAACAACCGCACTCCATAGGAGCTTGTGGGCTTGACAGACTTATTTAAATGTTAGTCAAATAAGTAGTAATTTATCTGTAGGATATTCCGTACATGTAGACAAGTAGTGTAAGGAAAACAAGAAGTAGTCAACTCTGTGCCATGGTCAGTGATACAAATCCAGACCAGTGCAAATAATCACCTCGAATGAAATAACAAGAAGGGCCTCGGTTTAACCAACGAGACTAGAGGAACCAAAAACCTAGATACACCATGACCAAAGTCGTGACTCCAAAAGGAGTGATTAGTACACAATAATGAAAAAGGAAACCTCCCGAAAGATGAGAGAATTAATAGTCAACTAAATGACATATGCATGAGAACCCATTAAATGGGCGAGTAAATAGGTGAAACCCTAACAAGGATCAAAAGTCCACTCATAATGGCACAATTCTTGCCATACAGAAAGGACCTACTTAATGATGATAACCGCCACCCGAAAGAGGGGCACAAAGAGAACTATCCTCCAAACTAAAAATACTAAACAATACTGTAGGATGTAGCAGTCACCACATGCCCAAGAGTAAGGGAAATGCTACGTTTCACCCAAAAAGAGGGTTAAACATAAACACACTACTAATCGATTAAAGGAAGGCACAACTAGTACACTAGTGGATGCCCTAAGCCTAAAAGCAAGTGTAACAATAAACAATATCGTCGAATCAGCAACGACATGGTGCGCACAGAAGACCATTATGAGCAGCCATTAGAAATAAACACGTTGGCATGAATTAGACGAGTAAAACTCGCATAAAACTCAATAATGAGGAACAAAAATTATTTTAAAGGCAGACTACAGTAGTCTAGACCATTCAAAAAGACACTCCAAGTAAATACATCTTTCAACGCTACACACCCTCGTGGAGACTCATAAATGTACAAATACACTCATAGTAAATCAACATGAGAAAGATACAAGATAAACCTAGAGGCAAATGCCTCAATGCCATAGAGCATACCTACATTGGATGCTGAAGGAAGCATGACACAAAAATAAACAATAACAAATGAATTTTCCCCAGTAGAAGCGCAGGGCGAACAATACAAATATTGTTGTTAGACCGACATACGAGAAACACACAATATACATCAACGGGAAATACCTAACAAATACTACAACTAACGTATTACTCCAGAACAAAACAACCGGGAGACACGAGATCACAAGGACTATCTCAGTGAATACATAGAATAATATGTCTCAAGATTGTTGAGACAAGTGCAAAGAGCACTGAATGCTAACAATAGCCAATGTCACATCTCACCTTAACTGAAAGCCAGTTAGTGAAGACAAGGAACATTTGAAGATATAGTATGCACACATGCGCTAGTAATCCGGAATATCAAGGCAGCCAATGTAAATCTAATCAAGCACGCACACAATAAAGATACCGCTCCGATTAAGATACCCCTGTTTCCAAAAGTAAGAAAGACCGTGTATTGCACCGTCACATTGGAACGGGATCAACAATAACTTACTACCAATAAACAATTCCTAATACATCCATAAGAACGGAAAAAGGGCAAATTGAACCCTATGTTCGTGGGTCTGCACCTCACTACGGAGCGAGTGGGCCCATTACAACATGTTTGGGAGAGCGCACAAAATACTTCACGCTTTCCAGCTAGAGAAGTAAGTGTCTCGCTCTTCACATATTCATAAGCCCAAAAGGCTAGAATTAGACCCGTCTCTCAGATAAAAGAAGACTCCACTCCTCATCCCCGATATAGAAATAAGGGAGACCAAGACCAAGACCATTAAAAGGTCAAAGATCTTTAGCCGAACCATGAGGCAGAAGAGGCCACATGGGAGTTGGAGGACTCTATATAAGCCAAGTATCCAGCGCTCTTCTTATAGCGGCTGTTAGACACTTTGGGGTCACGTGGCGTAACCCTTTTTAAGGGGGGTAGAGCCTCTTGGCGTGCACTGACGTATACCAGAATTTTGTGTTGTTAATGTTGTGCTTGTGATACGTATGCGGGGCATACTTAGTTGTAATTGTTTGTATGTGCATTTATGCACTTGTATGTATGTTAAGTATCCTATGAGATACTTACTTATGATGTATCCTATGTGATACTTGCCCTGATAAAAAAATGTGATACTTGTATGGTATATTGATGTATACTCATATACTTGACATAAAACGTCAAACTTTTTAACTCTAAGGTGAAAATACAAATAAGTGGAATAGAAAATCTAAAATCTAGAACATCATAAATTGTGACTCGGTATAAAACTGAGTATGGAAAATATCGATATGAGAACCGGTAAGGAACCGATATGTAACCTAGGGGAAGTTAAACCCTCTAGGAAATAGATGGTGTTCACTAATGGAACTTAGTTCCACAAATCATGATATATACTAATCGTGAATAGTCGGTTATGACTATGACTAAAGTTATTATAATTGCGATGTTTTTGAATTGACTGATCACCATGTGATAAAAATTGTGAAAAGATAATAATTAGAACTTATTGAAATGCGCGATTGTTTGAAATTGATGTGGGAGGTTGAACTTGATCCTGATCAGA
Organism: Limonium bicolor; assembly: GCA_023374045.1. NCBI lineage: Eukaryota > Viridiplantae > Streptophyta > Magnoliopsida > Caryophyllales > Plumbaginaceae > Limonium > Limonium bicolor. Next base: position 96,808,888 of record CM041778.1, read on the forward strand.
TCAAGGGAAACTGAACACAAATTGAGGCGAAAGGATAGTTCAACACTGACGCTGATCACGTCGGGGTTGAATAATTCCCGAAACTCCCTACAAGTGTTCACAGTTAATTATATTATGATTAGAAAATGAGTTGTAGTGTGGGTGGTGTGACGTTATGGTGTATTATTGCACTATAAGATGTCGAATATATAAGTATATGTGAGTTATATGGTGGATGATATAAATTGTTAATGAGATATTGTTTGTGATGATGATGCCACGAACGTTGGCTATATGCTAAGTATGCACGCTATAATATAACAAAAATGGTGGCGCTGTATTTGGTAGATATATGCAGATAGGTATATAATCTATCAGGACGTGATTCTTAGAATGAATTGGTTTGAGGAAAGATGACTTCGGGACGAAGTCCATTCTAAGGGGGGTAGACTGAAATATTCCATAGACTTAAAAGGTATTTAGAACTTAATTATTAATTATTTTAATAAGACTTATTAAGTCTTAATTATGGTTTATATAAATAACTATATGTTTTTGGCCTACATAGCCTTTAGAAAGGATTTATTAAAACATAAATCTATATAATACCTTTAAAGGAAAAAAGATAAATAAATAATAAAAGTAAGATCAAATTGATTTGATTATTCTATAATGTACCTTGAAATTTAGGTGTATATTTTAAAAGAGTAAAATTAAATGATAAGGTAGTGTATAATATGTAACATACATAATTACATGAAATGATGATATTATTAACATGTGGAAGTGTGGGAATGATTTAACATACTAATGTGAATTGCGAACATTTACATGACTCAAAAAGGGCTACAAAAAAAAGGTGATTGAGGCCATACTAATTTGCTAATATAAGCTAATAGCTAATAAGGCCACAAAAGAAAAAGAAAAAAAAATAGCTAATCAGCCCAGTCCATTGGCCTTTAACTGGCGATAGGAACTACATGTTCTGTGCCTTCCTTAATCCCTTATTTCTCTATTCTCTTGTTTTGGAACCCTAACTTACTAATAGAACAACACCGTTCTTCATTTCTTCTTCTGCTTGTACGCTCTGTTCTCCATTTCTTCTTCTGCCTGTTACGCTCTGCTCCTCTTCTTGTGTTTTACTGGCAACCAAGGAGTATACTCACTCTAGTTTCTTCATTCCTTTGAGTCTATGGTTAAACAAGGAAAACAAAAAAAAAATTCTTCACGCTTCACTCTCCTTTGTGTCTTTGTGCCTGATAACCATTGGAAATACCAGTCGCTCACCAGATTGGAAATGAGCTGAAACCTCTTCATTCCTCTTTTGTGTATGTACGTCTCTGATGAGCAAGAACACCTCACACACCGATTAAGGATGGGAATGAAAACAACTCATTTCTGGAACTGGTAATATACTATGAACTTATCTTATTCACCTCTATTTTAAAGGCCCGGTAAGGCCTTATGGTCCAATTACTTAGTCTGTTATTATTACAGCCCATTTTATGTCTCTATAGCAGTATAAATAAGTCACTAGTGATGTACTTAGACATACAATACAGACAATGAATATACGAATACATTTCATGGTTACATTACATTCCCTTTAGCTAATATGGTATCAGAGCCTTCTCTTCGCTAATTGTAGCGATTCAGATCTGAGCCCTGCCCCGATTCTGCTTCACATCAATGGCGGACGACGGCAGTGTCAATTCATCCCCGAATAATGTACCTGCAGCACAAAATTCCAATCAGCCACAAATTCAAACCACAACCAGTTCACATTCTATACTATCAACCGCAACAAATATAATCAAACTCTCCCCAGAAAATTTTCAACTCTGGAAAGGGATGATCCTCCCCTTCATCAGAGGAAACGACCTATACAAATATGTTGATGGATCGTTCTCTTGCCCTCCCTCCACTCTCAATAATGAACCTAATCCTTCCTACTCAAAATTGATTCAACAAGATCAGATCGTCTTGTCTATCCTTTTTCTTTCTCTTACTCCTAAGGTTGTTGCGCAAGTTATAGATCTTGAATCCTCAGCTGAAGTTTGGCAGGAGCTTCATGAAAGTTTTGCTGCACAAACCGTTGCACGTTTTGGCCAATTACATCAAAAGATGGCTAATCTAACCAAAGCTCGAGATGAATCCATCACGGCATATTTTAACAGAGCCAAAGATCTTACCTCCTCCTTGGCTATTACAGACCACAAAGTGTCGAATCAAGAGTTTTAGTCATTTGTGTTGCGTGGTTTGCCTCAAACTTCTGACTCCCTTGTCACAAATATCACCACTAGATCCGAGTTCTGTTCACCTCGACAGATCTACAACTATCTTCTGTCCCATGAGGAAAGACTATCTCAAAACACCAGATTTGTCCCTGAAAGTGTTTGTTTAAATGCTACAGAGGCTGTTACTAAGGGAAAATATTAGTCAAATAGAGGACGTGGACAATCAGGCAGATCTAGTTGAGGGAGAGGATCAGGCTCCTCTGGTCGAGGTTCCTATGGAAGAGGATCCAAGTCAACACAGATGTTCAATGGACAGCCTGACACCAGGCTATTATACCAGATCTGTGGAAAGAAAGGACACATTGCTTCTATGTGTTACCACCGGTATAATCACACTTACCAGCCTAACCCTCATCAAACCTTTTCTGCTAATGTTACAAGAAATTTCTATGCATCAGATTGGATGCCTGATACAGCTGCTACAAATCACTTTACTGGTGATTTCTCCCGCCTAAACCTAGGAGCCTCTAACTATACTGGCCCTGACATTCTCCCTTTGGGAGATGGTTCCAATCTTCAGATTACACATCAAGGTTCAGGCTCTATTTCTTCATCTACTGGTGACTTTCTCTTACCAGACATTTATCACTCACCTCACTTGAACAAACATTTTATCTTTGTGTGCCAGTTTTGCCTTGATAATCATTGTTTCTTTGAATTCTTTTCTACTCATTTTGTGTTGAAGGATCTGGCAACCCGCAAACCACTTCTACAGGGACCAGTTAAAGGAGGAGTCTATGTTTTTCCTACCACATCCACTCCTGCCCTCAATCACACTCAGATTCTTTCTGGTACAAAAGTCTCCTCAGAGGTTTGGCATCAGTGCTTAGGCCATCCCTTCATCTATATCACAAATAAAGTTTTGAACAATTTTGCTTTACCTAGATCTGATGTTACTACCTTATCCTTTTGTAATGCTTGTACTCAGGGCAAACATCATGCATTCCCACACTACTCTAGAAGTTCTACTTCTAATTTTCCCTTTGAGTTAGTGTATATGGATGTGTGGGGCCCTTCTTACATCACTTCACTTGATGGTTTCAAATATTTTATGCTTCTAGTTGATGATTACAACAAGTTTTTTTTGGCTATTTCCTCTGAAAGCTAAATCTGATGTTACTACTTGTGAGCCTCGATTTTAAACCCTATCCTATGTCGATTAAAGTTGATTAGGATCTAAACGGGTTTTAGGTCCACTTATAACCTAAGATTAATAACTATGTCACATAACAATAATTATTAAGACCTAAGCTAGCTCACTGGAACCTATTATGAGTCGCCACCTAATTTTGACCTAGATAAATTAGGAAAGGAGAGTTCGGGTTCGGGGGCTTGATATTCGACTTATTAGGGTTCAATTACTTTCATTACCCTCCTAGTCGTTTTTCCTCTACTAGTTTATTACGGCTTATTACGAGTTGTTTTAACCTAAGTGCGCGAGCTTCTGTTTTTTTTTTGTTTTTAACATTTTTTGACAGAGAATTAAAGTGAAATTAAAAGCTACCTAAACTAGGGTTTCGGAGGCAGAATTAGGTCAAATTTTGATTACGTCCGTAGCCACGGACCAAACGTCCGAGACCACGGACCCCAGTTAACCTAAATATACAGAAAAGTCGAAATTAAAGGAAAACAAAATTGCAAGGTCCGGGGCCACGGACAGGATGTCCGTGGGCCCGGACATTATTAGAAAAAACCTAAATTTGAATTTTTAAAATCCCGCCGCCGTCCGTGGGTGTCCGTGGTCTCGGACAACGCGTCCGAGGTCCCGGACCATAGGTCCGAGGTCACGGACCACCCACGGACAGGGGTTTTCAGAAGGTTCCCGAGGGTGTTTTGAGCTCAAATTTTATGGGTGTGTAGCCTGAAAGATTTACAAGTCGTTAGTGATTGAAGGTTTTCAATTTGAACTCGAATTAAGCACGAAACTTTGTAAACAAGTTATTGGACAGAAGCTTAAACAAACGTCAATACAGAAGCGTAAACAGGTTGGTTTGAACCCAAACTTTGACAGAGAGTTAACAAGGTTGTGGGGAATCAGAAAAGTGGGGTTGTAACCTGTTTTACCTTCGAATTCAAGATGATTCTTCACGTTGGGATTCTCCGGAGGCTCCGATGATGCCGGTTCCGGATTGAGTTCGACCCAGGCTTCTGGTTGATTGTTGATGATGTTCTTCACGTTTTGGAGGTGGTTTGGTTGATGTTTGATGATTGTTGATGTGTTAGGAGTTGAAAAGTGTGTTTAGGTGGTGATTTCGAGAGATTTTTGATGTGATTTTGGTGCTTGGATGTGTAAAAACGTGAGGAGAAGGAGACGGCTAGGTTTTCTGGTTGCTTAGGGTTCTTGAGGTTCTGATTTGATCATGGGATAAGGTTCCTTATATAGACTTCCTTAAAGATAGAAAAATCCGGTAAAAACCGAGATTTACCGACGTTTTAGCTCAAGGGCTTCCAAAAGGAATTTGATTATGAAATTTCACACATGGGTAAAGGATGATAATTCTGATTTTTCTAAAGTGAGATCGAATTTTTTGGGTATTGGAATATTTTTAAATTCAATTTCTCGTCAGATTCAATCAGAAATTGCTAGAAAATTATTGGAAATTCGAAAAATCAAAATTCCAACGCCATTATGCTTAAAATGTCATCCTCTATCATGGGTTAAAATATCAAAGCATTTCAAGTTGATTTGACCCTTATTTGGAGGAGAGAGAAAGCCTATAGGGGGCTTAGGAGCCTTGAAAAATTACGAAAATGCCCCTGGAGATGACTAAGCTGTCCCTAGTACTCTGAAATGTGCCGATCGAACTGGGAACCCTTGCTACTAGCCTATTAGTAGAGACTCTCCTCCGGGGGGTTGAAATTTTGGGTATAACAGATTGCCCCCCGTCAACTAGACTTTGTAGTGGAAATGAAAAGGCTAGTTGATGCTTGAGTGATACCCCAAAATTTTGGATCTTAAAAGGCCCCTCGTGCAACTGAAATCCGACAAGTTGTGTCGAGCTATTCTAAGGCGCTGACTACCTATGAGTAAAGTGGAAGGGTGTCGAGTGGTTCTAAGGCGTCGACCACCTAAAGGTAATGATGAAGTAATGTCAGACTATTCTAAGGCGTCGACTACCTATAAGGATGATATGATGTCAAGCTATTCTAAGGCGTTGACTACCTATAAGGATGATAAGATGTCAAGCTATTCTAAGGCGTTGACTACCTAAAATGATGATATGTTGTCGAGCTATTGCTGACTACCTAAAGTGATGATATGCTGTCGAGCTATTCTAAGGCGCTGACTACCTAAAGTGATGAAAATGATGTCAAGCTATTCTAAGGCGTTGACTACCTAAAATGATGATATGATGTCAAGCTATTCTAAGGCGTTGACTACCTAAAATGATGAAAATGGAGTAATGTCAAGCGATTCTAAGGCGTCGACTACCTGAAAGATGAATGGAATACACCGAGCATTATAAGGTGTCGGGAACCTGGAGTACGCCGAGCATTATAAGGTGTCGGGAACCTGGAATATGCCGAGCATTATAAGGTGTCGGGAACCTGGAATACGCCGAGCATTATAAGGTGTCGGGAACCTGGAGTACGCCGAGCATTATAAGGTGTCGGGAACCTGGAGTACGCCGAGCATTATAAGGTGTCGGGAACCTGGAGTACGCCGAGCATTATAAGGTGTCGGGAACCTGGAATACGCCGAGCATTATAAGGTGTCGGGAACCTGGAGTACGCCGAGCATTATAAGGTGTCGGGAACCTGGAGTACGCCGAGCATTATAAGGTGTCGGGAACCTGGAATACGCCGAGCATTATAAGGTGTCGGGAACCTGAATTCGAATGGGATACACCGAGCATTATAAGGTGTCGGGAACCTGAGATTGAATGGGGTACGCCGAGCATTATAAGGTGTCGGGAACCTGAAGTATAAAAGGTGATGATGCTATGGGGATGATATGCTAATTTGTCGAAAGCAAGGAATTGCTAGGAACATGCCAAACATGGCGATGATGTAGGTTGGTTGAAAGCAAGAAATTGCTAGGAATATGCCAAACATGGCGATGATGTAGGTTTGTTGAAAGCAAGAAATATGCCAAACATGGCGATGATGCAGATTTGTTGAAAGCAAGAAATTGCTAGGAATATGCCAAACATGGCGATGATGTAGTTGGTTGAAAGCAAGAAATGCCAAACATGGCGATGATGCAGATTTGTTTGAAAGCAAGAAATTGCTAGGAATATGCCAAACATGGCGATGATGTAGGTTGTTGAAAGCAAGAAATATGCCAAACATGGCGATGATGCAGATTTGTTAAAGCAAGAAATTGCTAGGAATACGCCAAACATGGCGATGTTTGAAGAAGAATTGTTCAAGACAAGAAATTGCTGATGAAGGTGCCAAACATGGCAGTGTTTGAGGAAAATTCTATTTATTGAAAAAGAAAGTGAAGTTATCATTTCCTGACTAAAGATTTCAGACTTGTAATTTATCTCCTAGGAGATGAACATGCTACAGGTGGGGTGTGGTGTTTGATGCAGAGATCTTTTGAGTGGTGATCAGGGCATATGTGTGCCTGTGGTGTATGATGTGAAGGTAAGGGCTTACGTGAGCCTGTGTGGTGAAGTAGAATTTGTGTGGGGGTAAGGGCTTGTGTGGGCCCGAGGTGTTTGGTGTGGAGGTAAGGGCTTATGTGTGCCTGTGGTGGGATGGAGGTGCTCAAGCTTTGGGTTTCAATTGGTGTTATCATGGCAATTGTTGGAGCCAACAATTGCCCCCAGTATTTTTCCCTTAAGACAATATGAGCAGAGTTCATGGCAATTGATCGTTCCGATCGATTGCCCCCAGTATTTTCTTTGATCAAACGTGCGAATGAGTCTTGTCCTCACAGGGTCAAGGCTTATGTTCTGATTTGGTGCTTCCTAACCTACACTCGACGTGTTTGGCGTTTACACTCGTTTCTCACTTACGGTCACAACTTCTAGACCATTGAATTTGATATTTGATGAATTTACGCATTCGATCTGTTACTTTCACGTGATTGGATACACAACTACCAAGTCGGAAGTCTTCGAGGCTTATAACGTGGCCACAGGGTGTGATGAAAGACGACGGGATCATGGAGGGATATTTGAGGTATGTGGAGCTTGAATGGGTGACCAAAGCTGCAACTTGCGTCTTCTCTCGGATTCATCTTCCTTGTCTTGAAGCCGTCTGGCTGCTTCATGTTGACGTTGTTTTCGAGCTTCTGGACCTGGACGTTTGAAGTTGTCCTTTACACTATTTCTCTTTTCGTCATTGGATTTCTTCGAGGCACTTCGGGTTTGCCTTTTGTTTTATCCTTTCTTGGTTTTGCCTTCGGGGTTCTTGTGTTTCCCGGTTTTGGGCTTTGAGAGCTGTTTTGATGTGAGCTCTTTTGATCCTGTGTCACTCTGGGACCATTTGCGGATCGCTTTGTCATGCTGATAGCGGCATTGCTTCTTTGGACTGATGAGAATGTTATCTGAGAGTCGGGCTCCTTGCGTCCTTTGGTCACCGGGTCGGACATTCATCATTGGCTGGGTTATTTTGTGGAGTTCATAATGTCGAAAAGGGATATATGGAAGGCTCAGCGGGGGTGCCTAGGGTTTAATGTCAGGGTTTAAAAGCTTTTGGCTATGTGGTGCTGTACCTAGGTGCTTCGTCATTCCTGATAGTTGTATATCCGTTCTTTGTTACTTTTCACAGGTCTAAGCGTAAATTTACAAATTATCTCCTTCGGTCGGAGTTATACCGTTTACCTCACCTTTGAATGTGGACTCACCGGAGTCGTGTAAAAATGACACGCTCGTTCACTCATGGTTTTTCCGCTCAAGACACTCTCGCGAATTTCACTCAAAGACTAGTTCACACGTTTAAACAAAAGATTCGAAGACAATGATTCTAAACTCAGATTGCCCCCAGTATTGATTTGGGGTTTGTGACAACAGTTTGATAGATGTGGGCCTTGAACCTCATTGTGGGTTGTTTGGATATTATGTGGTGAGTTGTGGTGTTTGGTTAGGCATGTTCAAATTTTTAGAAACAAGAGACAAGCCGTTCCATCGCATAGTCTGAAAACGATTACTTCGTGAGTGCTCTTTTTTTAAGTTTTTTCGAATAAACGAATGATGCTTTGTATAAAAATTATGAAAACGGAACTATGTTTTATTCAACAAAAAGAATAATGTTGGAAATTACAAACTCAGGAAAACTACCGAAAATGATAAAGGAAACTAACTACTACAAACATTGGAAAGACATAAAAATGACTAGTAAAGAGAAGAAATCGGAGAAAACACTTGAAGATAGCACTCTCTGATGGTGCTTGACCTGGGATTCCTACTCGGGGAGTTGAAAACCTTGATTGATAAGATCTTGGATGCTGCTTCAAAATTTTGCAGTTGTCGGTGTCATGACCGGGAAGCTGGTGATACTGACAATACTGGTTCAGATTCCTTCCTTTTTGGGGGTCCCTTTGTCGAGGGGTGAGAGGTTGCAGCATGTTTCGTTCCTGGAGTCTTCCAAAAACCTGGCTCAATGGCTGACCGATGTTTGTGAACTCTCTTCGACGGGAGCTCTTTCGGGATGATTCCACTGCCCCAACGATTTGCCCTGGTCCTTTTACCTGTCGAACGGTGTTTACCTCATGCTGCCTAGTTCTCTTTCGGGTGCCACTCTGGATACAGGCTGCTGTCCCCGAGCCATTCCCGGTGTTTTTTGAGTTCCCAAGTTTTAACTCCCCTTGGTGAATCATTTCTTCTAGGACATTAACTTGTCCCATCAGCATGTTGAAGCTAGGAAAGTATGTGAATTTCAGCTCGTCACTGTATTGCTTCCGCATATTTTTGATTACCATTCGGATTTGTTCCTGTTCGTCCATATTTGTGAGCATAGCGGCTGCCTTCATCCTCCAACGCTTGACGAAGTCGGTCATTGATTCACCTTCTGTTTGTCGTGTGCCTGCAAGATCAGCCCTGGTGACTCCAAAACTTCTAGCGTACTCAAAATGATGCAGAAAGGCTTCACAGACCTCCTCGTATGTCTTGGTATTTATCCTTTGAGTTATGTACCAATGCTGAGGGTCTCATCAAGATAGTGAGCAAATACCTTGGCCTTCTGCATGTCGTTTAGCGAAAGGATGGACATTTCCCTATCGAACATTGCCAAATGAAGTTGTGGGTCGGAGGAACCTTTGTATAGAGGAAGTGTTGGCAATTTCAACCTTGGAGGGAGATCAACCTTGGGATATAATCCAGTGGGAAAGTGGTCAAAACCAGCTGGCTTGTTGGCCCTCTCCATGCGCTCAATCTTTTTCAGCATCCCATTGAATTCTTCGGCTAACTGGGCATCCATGTTGATTGGATTTCCTCCCTCTCCCATTCTTTGAGATTTGGGCTTATCTGTTGGAAAACAAAAGTGACCCGAGCTAAAAATTTTGGGCCGCAAAGAAGTTTTAGGCTAAGACTTGTTTGGGCTGCACATGAGCTGGAATGTTTTGAAAATTGTGGGTTGGCACTGAGGCCCGAAATGAGTTGGAAGAGAGGCACATGGGCCGGAATGATTCATGAGCTGTGAACTGGTGCCTAGGCTGAAATGTTCTGAGATTGGGCGCTTGGGCCAGAATGTGTTTGGGTTAAAAGTAAAGCGCAATGGGCCGAAGTGATTTCTAAACCATGTTCTGGATGTGAATTGGAATTTGGGCCGAGTAATTATGACTGGGCCTGAAGATGATACCCGTGTCTAGGATCGTGGGTCAAAACCCGAGTAAGAAGTCTTCCTGGACTAGAATGGGCCTTGAAATGGAAAAGCCTGATGGATTTTTATGGATTGCTTTAGGTGGATGGGCGTAGAACAAAATGGATAATTCAAATTGGACCAGATGAGAAATCACCTAAGTCTAAGCTTTTGGGCCGAAGCCCGAATGACTCACACATTAAACCAAACAGGACCTCTAGGCCGCAAACAATAAAACTGCCAATTCAGGTTGGGCTGAGTTGATGTAGGAGAGGTTCCTATCAATTTCTAGGCTGGGTAGTGGGCCGATCATACAAGCAAGCAAGGCCCACACAAATTCAACATGTCCTCACTAGACGCTTTAATCAAAACGGGTATGGATCGATCCGGAGAGGTGCTCGGGGCATGGGCCCAGGTTACCACAAAGGAATAGGGCTTGCACGCTATTCTCTTTGGGCTTCCCCACTTTTTTCACATCACCTGAAGGTGTGCGTCTACGGCCGGGTCTTTGACTGACCAAACAATGGGCTAGGTAAGGACACTGCCAAGAAAACGCTTGGGGCTAAAGCCCAGGTATTAAGGGGATGTGGTTAGACGACATCCTCCTCATTTCCCCCGCTTATTCACATCACCTAAAAGGTGTGAGTCCCTGACAGGGGACCCTCAAACGGGTCCCGGGGTGGAATTGGTTTGCGTGGACCCTCGCTCTCATATGATGCAAAGGTACAAAAATTAAAGTGCGCACAAAAGTAAACAAACAAAGTAATAAAGCCATAAAACAATTTTCGAGTTAAGCCCTCTTTCTTAAAATTAAACAAGTTAAAATTAAGAAGTTGTCCCCAGCAGAGTCGCCAGTCTGTGAGCCTCGATTTTAAACCCTATCCTATGTTGATTAAAGTTGATTAGGATCTAACGGGTTTTAGGTCCACTTATAACCTAAGATTAATAACTATGTCAATAACAATAATTATTAAAACCTAAGCTAGCTCACTGGAACCTATTATGAGTCGCCACCTAATTTTAACCTAGATAAATTAGGAAAGGAGAGTTCGGGTTCGGGGGCTTGATATTCGACTTAATTAGGGTTCAATTACTTTCATTACCCTCCTAGGTCGTTTTTCCTCTACTTAGTTTATTACGGCTTATTACGAGTGTTTTAACCTAAGTGCGCGAGCTTTTTTTTTTTTGTTTTTACATTTTTTGACAGAAATTAAAGTGAAATTAAAAGCTACCTAAACTAGGGTTTCGGAGGCAGAATTAGGTCAAATTTTGATTACGTCCGTAGCCACGGACCAAAGTCCGAGACCACGGACCCCAGTTAACCTAAATATACAGAAAAGTCGAAATTAAAGGAAAACAAATTTGCAAGTCCGGGGCCACGGACAGGATGTCCGTGGGCCCGGACATATTAGAAAAACCTAATTTTGAATTTTTAAAATCCCGCCGCCGTCCGTGGGTGTCCGTGGTCTCGGACAACGCGTCCGAGGTCCCGGACCATAGGTCCGAGGTCACGGACCACCCACGGACAGGGGTTTTCAGAAGGTTCCCGAGGGTGTTTTGAGCTCAAATTTTATGGGTGTGTAGCCTGAAAGATTTACAAGTCGTTAGTGATTGAAGTTTTCAATTTGAACTCGAATTAAGCACGAAACTTGTAAACAAGTTATTGGACAGAAGCTTAAACAAACGTCAATACAGAAGCGTAAACAGGTTGGTTTGAACCCAAACTTTGACAGAGAGTTAACAAGGTCGTGGGGAATCAGAAAAGGGGATTGTAACCTGTTTTACCTTCGAATTCAAGATGATTCTTCACGTTGGGATTCTCGGAGGCTCCGATGATGCCGGTTCCGGATTGAGTTCGACCCGGGCTTCTGGTTGTTGATTGTTGATGATGTTCTTCACGTTTTGGAGGTGGTTTGGTTGATGTTTGATGATTGTTGATGTGTTAGGAGTTGAAAAGTGTGTTTAGGTGGTGATTTCGAGAGATTTTTGATGTGATTTTGGTGCTTGGATGTGTAAAAACGTGAGGAGAATGAGACGGCTAGGTTTTCTGGTTGCTTAGGGTTCTTGAGGTTCTGATTTGATCATGGGATAAGGTTCCTTATATAGACTTCCTTAAAGATAGAAAAATCCGGTAAAAACCGAGATTTACCGACGTTTTAGCTCAAGGGCTTCCAAAAGGAATTTGATTATGAAATTTCACACATGGGTAAAGGATGATAATTCTGATTTTTCTAAAGTGAGATCGAATTTTTTGGGTATTGGAATATTTTTAAATTCAATTTCTCGTCAGATTCAATCAGAAATTGCTAGAAAATTATTGGAAATTCGAAAAATCAAAATTCCAACGCCATTATGCTTAAAATGTCATCCTCTATCATGGGTTAAAATATCAAAGCATTTCAAGTTGATTTGACCCTTATTTGGAGGAGAGAGAAAGCCTATAGGGGGCTTAGGAGCCTTGAAAAATTACGAAAATGCCCCTGGAGATGACTAAGCTGTCCCTAGTACTCTGAAATGTGCCGATCGAACTGGGAACCCTTGCTACTAGCCTATTTTTGGCTATTCCTCTGAAATCTAAATCTGATGTTACTACTGTTTTTCACTCTTATGTGAAATTGGTGCAAAACTATTTCTCTACAACATCAAAATGATACAGATTGATAATAGAGGTGATTTTTTGGCACTTAAACCTCTTGTGACCGAGTTTGGCATCTCTCACCGGTTCTCCTACCCTTACTCTCATCAACAACAAGGGCAGTGGAAGTTAGAAACAATTCTTGGTGGACAAAGGCCTGTCTCTTTTAGCCCAAGCCTCCCTATTCTTTCAGTTTTGGTCGTTTGCCTTTAGAACTGCAGCATACTTATACAATAGCACCCCCACAAAAATCCTAGACTATAAAAGTCCATATGAAACACTTTTTCAAAAAAAAAAATCCAGATTACAATTCTCTCAAAGTCTTTGGTACACCCTGTTGGCCCAACTTAAGACCACACAACACATCACAAACTAGCCTACAGATCCCAGAAACGTATATTCCTTGGATATTCACCCAACCACACAAATACCTCTGTTATTGTCTCTCTTCACCTAAATGATTATCAGTCGAGATGTTTGTTTAATGAAACATCCTTTCCTTATAAAACCCTTACCTCATCTCCTCCTACATTACCTGCCACTCCACCCCCTCCCTACCCCCTCCTTAATCCTTGTCCTCATCCCCATCTGTTCATCCTCAATACACTGAACCAGTCACACCAGCCCCTTCTGTTATACAGTCACCCATCTCTCCCTCATCCACTAAACCCTTACCTAGCACTTCTACTGAACCTACACCTCAAACCACTACTACTCCCACCCCTACACCTCCACAAATGGTAACCAGGGCCCAAAACAACATTTACAAACCCAAGATTCGAACAGATGGGACTGTCCCTTGGGCTCTTAACACTCAGCTTTCACCTCTGCCTGATGAGCCCACTTTCACTCAAGCCCAAAGATACCCAGAATGGAGAGATGCTATCTCTAAGGAGTACAATGCTCTCATTACTACTAAGACATGGGATCTGGTTCCTCCTTCCCCAGGCATGAATATTCTAGGGGTGAAGTGGATTTTAAAGACAAAAAGATGTGCTGATGGCCAAATCGAGAGAAGGAAAGCCAGGCTTGTTGCCCAGGGCTATAACCAACATTCTGGCATTGACTATACTGACACTTACAGTCCTGTTGTTAAGGTTGTCAGTATAAGACTGGTTCTATCCATTGCAGTATCACTCAACTGGCCTATCCATCAGTTGGATATTCAGAATGCCTTTTTAAATGGGGAGATTGAAGAGAACGTTTATGTGAAATAACTTCCTGGTTTTATTAACCAGCAGTACCCTAATTATGTTTGCAAACTGAGGAAAGCCCTTTATGGGCTGAAACAGTCTCCTAGGGCTTGGTATTCTACTCTAAGCTCCACACTCATTGATGTTGGCTTTACTATGTCCACAAAGGATCCCTCTCTATTCATTTTTAGACGGCATGGCCAGGCAGTCTATGTTCTTGTCTATGTAGATGACATTCTCATTACTGGCACTTCTCTCAAGCTACTGCAAGATTTAAAATCCTCACTATCCCAAAGATTCCCTGTTAAAGACCTTGGCCCTTTATCCTATTTTTTAGGAGTTTCAACCACTCGCTCCTCATCTGGTCTCCTACTCCAACAGAGTACTTAACCCTAAACCTTTTGAAAGCCACAAAATGGAAGCCTCTAAACCCATTTCCACCCTCCTGTCCCCCAATCTCAATCTAGATGACCCTACTTCCCCTGACTATCCTGATGTTACCACATATCGCAGCATAGTAGGCTCATTGCAATACCTATCTCTGACTCGTCCAGACATTCACTTTGCAGTAAACAAAATATGCCAGTATATGCACAGTCCGAAACAAATACACTGGAAAGCTACCAAGAGGGTTTTACGGTACCTGAATTCAACTCGCCACCTGGGCCTCTTCATTCCGTCTTCTCCCATCACTTTAATGCAAGTGTTCTCGGATGCAGACTGGGCGGGTTCCCCTATTGATCGCTGCTCCACCGCTGGTTTTCTGATCTTCCTCGAATCGCACTTGATCTCCTGGAGCTCAAAAAAACAGAAATCAATCATGAAATCATCGACTGAAGCAAAGTACAAAGCGATTGCTACTGCTACTGCTGAATCTATATGGATTCTTCAACTGCTATGCGAGCTAGAATTTCCTATTCATGAACCTCCTACGGTCAACTGTGACAATGTTACGGCGACTTACCTCACCAAGAACCCATCTTTTCACAGTTGGATGAAGCACGTCGCCATTGACTACTTCTTCGTGTGTGAACGAGTTCAAAACGGCAGCTTCAAAGTGCTTCACATCCCCGCCGCTCAGCAGCTCGTCGATGCCCTAACCAAACCTTATCCCTAAATCTATTTCACAATTTTCGGTCATCGCTTCCTTTGACCACCAGCTCTGACCGTGGGGGAATAAAGGCCCAGTAAGGCCTTATGGTCCAATTACTGAGTCTATTATTATTACAGCCCATTGTATGTCTCTATAGCAGTATAAATAAGTCACTAGTGATGTAATCAGACATACAATACAGACAATGAATATACGAATACATTTCATGGTTACATTACATTCCCTTAGCTAATATATTTATCTCGTTTTTCTTATCAGTGCAATTCTGTAGCGCTAGATCACTAAATTTCTGCATCTCACATACGGGTTTGAGACGGGACTGAAAGTCATTCATGCTCTGCTTGTCCCTACATTTCAACTGAGATAAATTCTCAGACTGCAGCATCACTCACACTAGATTGAAACCAAGCTGAGAATAGTTCATTGTCGTTTGTTATTGAAGAGGTATACTAGGAAGAAAACCACGCCACGTAATTAATTCTTAATCCTTAACAAAGAAGTTAATTGGATGGGATGGTGTCTTGGGGGGTTTTGTTAACGGGAGTTAAATTAGGTTTTGTGTTAATTTGGGAAAAGGTGCTAATACGATATATGAAGTAGTAATATAACATGAATTGAAGTGTAAGTTGGTTTAATTAAGTATAAGTTAATGATTCTGAGGTTTCAGTAATACGTTGTGATATTTTGGCTAGGAAGTTTAAAAATAAAGCCGTGGTCTGACAATACATTTGGGAAATATAGATTAAACCGAGGGATGACATATTAATACCTTGGTCAAATTATCTAGAACATGCTAGATATATATACATATACAACAATATTGTTAGGTTTGTTACAATTATATACACATACTATAAGGCATTAATACTTTGGAATTAGCATCACATGTTTTATAGAATGTTAAGTATGTATATATACTTACATACATATACATATATAGTTGGGGTAGTATAAATAACTTGGGTTAAAACCGAGTAAAATAAATTAGGAGTTAGAACTTATCGGATATAAAGTGTTATACACGAGGATAAATAATACATGTATATGTGAGGAGTATTTTAGTTGATGTTTATCCTTTAGAAATGAGGTGCTTTTGTAAAATCATGGTGTATTAGATTTAGAAGATTCGTTGAATGATTTAGTACTTTTTTATGGTGATGACTTAAAGAAAAAAACTTAGATGATGTATGCGAATAATGCTGTCGGGTTTTGCTCAGATGCTGTTACCTTCATGTACCAGTGAGTTATGATTATCATCTCTTATTTTGCAACAGTTCTCCCAAGCCGTTTAGGGTATTATGGATTCTTATTCTTCTACCCTCTACTTAGCTGAATTCAGTTTCTTTTTTCAATGTATATATATATATATATAGTTTAACCAACAAACTAATGTGTCATCTTCTTTGTGTCATTGTAATGCGACAGTCGAACAAAAATATATATACAAGTTTCACTGTTTGAAAATGACAAATGAAACAAATCTCGGCTAATGTTCAATTATACATATACATATGTAATTACACTAAACTGAGTACATATTTACATATGGCCATGTTATGTTAAGCATATGTATATAGTTGGTAAACAAAAAAATTGATTAAGAGGAGTGTTATAAAAAGGATAAATGTGATAGTATATAGAGTTTTACAAATAAGATTATATAATTCTAGGAATTATATTATGGTTATATAGTAATGTTGACTTGTATATGTTGAACAAGTCAACTAAATTGACCAAGAGGGTCGAGTTGACCAACTTATTTTTCAGGTGGGAATTTAAATGCCAAAGACAATTATATTAAACATCATACAATAACAATAACTATATGAATGTGTATGTATAAATATAAATATAAAACCCATGGATAAAAGAAATGAAATATGTGAGAACTAAATCCTATGGAATAAGTAACATAGTAATGTATAAAATACATTGTATGGTATTAGAAAGAATTATTGATAAGAGAATTGTGAATAAATGGCGCAAATAAATAAATGTGTGCTTCATATGAAATAATGAACTAATTCATTATGGAATACCTTATAATTTACATAATATGAATTTATACCATGAAGTGGACATGTAATTATAAGTACTATAATGTAATTTATAAGGGGTTGATAAATAAGTATTGAATATAAAGAAACATTGACTTGGAACATTGACCAAGTCAAATAAATTGACCAGATCAACACAATTGACCCAAGTGGTTAAGTTGACCAACGTATAAGATGATATGTAATTGGAAGTTGGAATATAGCATGGTCAAATAAAATTTAGAATATACTATGTTATGTATGCGAGTATCAACTATACGAGGCAAATGATCTTAGTAAAGGACGAAGAGTTGTTAAGAATTAAGTTCCTAAGCAATAATCACCGTTATGATATCAAATATTATACACTTATAAACCATAGAGTATAATCAATCTAAATCCTGAGACTTAATGAAAAACCCGAGTTAAACGGATAACCGGTTAAGGGGTTAACTACTGGGTAAATATTAGAACTTATTCTGGGATGATTATATAGACTCGAAACATGGAGACTAATATTAAAGATATACATTCCAGTGAATCGGGTTGCTAGATACGAGCTTCGGGAGTGATAAAGGAATAGCGTGAACCGTCACGCTAGCATTGTTCATCGGTGAACGGTATGTGAATGTGTGGTCTGAAAACTCTGAGGGTTTCCTTGGGTTCTGGACGTAACTGTGTGCTTGCATGTCAGATAAATAAATGTTATGCATGTGTTTGTATGTGCTTATGTTTTCCGATCGCCAAAGCATTTATTAATTGTGCGCGTACATCGTTCGGACATGTGATACTGAATATCACCCTAACTATGTATGAACTTTCGGGAGAGACTCTGGATACTATCTTGTGAGAGTAAACAACTCTTAACACACTAAGTGAGGAACTTAGTTTAGAGACCCGGTATTAACCGTCTTTAGAGTGATGACTTGACCCTTGAACATCACATAGCAGACTTCTATGTTGTGTGTAAGACCCAGTAGGGCTTCCAATAGAAATGTGTTTTCTCCAATAACTAGATTGAATCTCCAGGAGACTAATTAAAATACGCTAACTTATGAGAGTGTGATAATTAATTAATGAAACAATGTTCCTAAATCCTGGTCTGCATACGTCCCAGCAGGTTGCGCATAGTGATCACTAGAGTTCTAACACCCGTTTTGGGTCTACTCTTGTTTATCTAACGAGCCGGATACAATCGTTAGTCGGAGTGTGCTACCGTTGGCACCATACCATGGCTTCAGCCTAATGGATATCTACCACTGTAGATAAGTGAGTCCATCTACCCACTGTAGATGGCATTGGACTACTGTCCAAAATATTAATGTGTGAGGTTAAACGGGGAATTTCCTTAACATGACACCCGTATGTTTATGTGAGATTGTGGAAGCGGGGCTTCATGTGATGGAAATAAACAAGTGAGACTAACTGGACTTCTGCTAACTCTTACATTACCGTCGATTCGAATTTAAATGTTCAATTATCAATGTCGTAATAGCATGTCATGATGTGTGAATGTTTGAATACCTGTTGTGTGTTTTAATTCCGTATTTACAGTTATGTTATAAGCATGTAAACGATACAACATGAAACGAACCCCATGTTAATCAAGATGGCTAAAATGACCTAAGTGGCCTAAAAGGGTCTAGGATCACATTTAGCATACCAGCAGTTGGCTGAGCCTTTATGGCACCCACATTTCAGAAATTAATCGAGCTATGAAGCCAGAGTGTGGGCCTTCGGGGTGGTCAAAGACGTTATTTATTTACTTGTTGCACTTTTAGAATTAGTTTATATTCAGTACGATGTAAACATTGGGATTACCTTAGATGCTCACTTACCTTATGTATTAGCTTAAACTTAGGATGATGTAGTATATATCTCATTCATCACTGCAGTTAATTATTGTCGATGTGTTGTTATATTCCTTTTCTGCTTCTTTACTCGCATGGGCAAGTAATGGCATGTGACACCCGAGTGAGAATTATAGTGTTTAACTTCCGCTGTGAGACGTCTTTAATTATGCTACGAGAGTGATTATTACACATTTAAAGTGAGGGGTGTTACACATTTGCCTACCGAAGGATGTCGTTTGGTCTATGCAATGCCCCTGCTACATTCTATAGATGCATGATGGCCATATTCTCTGATTTTTTGGAGAAAAGCATCAAGGTGTTCATGGATGACTTTTCGGTGTTTGGGCTCACATTTGAAACCTGTTTGGACAACTTGGATGCCATACAAACCCGGTGTGAGGACATTAATATGGTGCTAAACTGGGAGAAATGCCACTTCATGGTTATAGAGGGGATTGTCCTCGACACAAGATCTTCTCCAAGGTATAGAAGTTGACCAAGCCAAGGTTGAAGTTATTGAGAAGCTCCCACCACCGACCTCAGTCAAGGACATCCGAAGCTTCCTCAGGCATACCGGTTTCTGCAGGAGGTTCATAAAAGATTTCTTAAAAATTTCAAACCACTTTGTGACCTCCTAGCGAAGGATGCCAAGTTTGACTTCACCAAATAGTGCCTTGAATCTTTCAACACTCTAAGGGAATGCCTCATCTCAGCTCCCATTGTGGTGTCACTGGATTGGAGTCTCCCATTCGAAATTATTTGTGATATCAGTGACTACGAAGTTGGGGCGGCTCTGTGCAGAAAAGAGACAAGGTTTTGAGAACCATATACTATGCTAACAATACCTTGAATGATGCGCAAAAGAATTATGCCACAACTGAAAAGAAACCTCTGGTAGTAGTCTTTGCCTTGGACAAGTTTCGGTCCTATCTCCTTGGAAGCAAGGTGATAGTGCACATGGACCACTCTTCTTTGAAATATTTGTTTACCAAGGAGGATGCCAAACCAATATTGTTAAGATGGATCTTGATGCTACAAGAGTTTGAGATAGAAGTCAGAGATAAACCGGGTGTACAAAATGTAGTGGCCGACCACCTCTCCTGCATGGGAGTGCCCGATGAAGGTGTGCCTATAAATGAGTTCTTTCTGGATAAAACTGTCTTAATGATCAAGGAAGCTGATGATCCATGGTATGCTGATCTTGCGAACTACTTGAAAAGAGGAGTAGTGCCCCATCAATTGACCTGCCAGCAGAGAAAGAAATTCCTCGCTGACTCGAAGCTCTACTTCTGGGATGATCCTTACCTCTTCAAGACTTGTGCTGATGGGGTGATAAGAAGATGTGTGCCCCAGAGTGAGGTATAAGACATTCTCACTCATTGCCACTCTCTTGAAGTGGGAGGGAATCATGGTCCGGCAAGGACAACAACAAAAGTTCTACAGCTGGATTTTTCTGGAAAACCCTGCACAAGGATTGTCATACTTTTTTCGCTTCTTGTAACCGCTGCCAGATGGTAGGCAACATATCCCGGAAGCACAAAATGCCTCTCAATGTGATGTTAGAGGTTGAGCTATTGACTTGTGGGGCATAGACTTCATGGGACCCTTCCTTCCTCCTACTCAAATCTCTTCATCCTTGTAGCAGTGGACTACGTGATAAAGTGGGTGGAAGCCATCGCCTCTCCCAGAAATGATGCTAAGGTGGTGACCATGTTCTTGAGAAAAATAATCTTTACAAGGTTTGGAGTGCCCAGAGAAATCCTTAGCGATGGGGGCTCTCACTTATGCAACAAGCAATTCGAAGATTTAATGGAGAAGTATGGAGTGAGACATAAGGTCGCTCTACTTTACCACCCTTAAACTAACGGTCAAGCCGAAGTCACCAATAGAGAGCTGAAATGGATCTGTAGAAAACAGTGAATTCATTGAGAAAGGATTGGTCCCTAAAGCTTGACGATGCACTATGGGCATACCGAACAACCTACCAGACTCCTATCGGTATGTCTCCCTACCGTCTTGTCTACGGGAAGGCTTGTCACTTATCGATCGAGCTTGCACATAAATCATATTGGGATGTGAAAGGGCTCAATTATGATCTCAAGAATGCCGGAGAGAAGAGAAAATTCCAGTTGACAAAGTTGGAGGAGATCCGGGAAGAGGCTTATGAGAATAACCGGATCTACAAGGAGGAGACCAAGAGATGGCTTGATAAAATGATCCTCAAGAGGGAATTCCATGAGGGAGATCGGGTCTTACTCTACGACTCTCGGTTAAAGCTATTCCCGGGTAAGCTTAAATCTTATTGGGCCAGCCCCTTCTCTATCACCAAGGTGACCCCGTATGGTGCTGTGGAATTAAAGAACACGAAAGGCGGAACCTTCATGGTCAATGGTTCGAGGCTGAAGCATTACATGGGAGGTGACATCAAACGGGTAGAAGCTCATCCTATCTTCCTTCAGGAACCAAGTTTCATCTAAACCTTACTATGGTCTAGCCAAAGACCTTAAAAAGATGGGCAACTTTTCAGGAGACAACCTGGATTTCTTTCCTTGTCCTTTTAAGTTTTTAGCTTGATAGTTTTGATTATTGTTTTTGCTTGTGTTGAAGTGCTTTTACTTGGTTTATACTGCTGTATTTTCTGTTCTAAGACTTTGTGTATGCAATTGGATGTGTTTGGGTGATTAGATAATGAAAATTTTGGGTTCTGGTGTGGACCACCCCTGTGGACCGCACTTGTGGCGGGGTCGGGTTTTGAATTTTCTGAAAATTTTGCTCTGGTGGCGTCTGCCCCTACCATCCTCCCTTGTGGGGCGGTCGGGATGAAAATTTTGAAAAAAATGAAACACAACATTATTGTTCTACCCTTTCTCCTATTTTCTTTTCCCTGTCTTTCTTCCTTGCTCCTGATTCCCGCACGCAAGAACTCCCCCGCCCCCAACCCGTGTCTCTTCTCCCTCACATAGAACCCAGCAACCCACACTAGATCTGCGCCCAACCACCGCCTACGCTGCCAACGCTTGTGTTCCGCCAACGCCTAGCACCATCACGCCTCTCCAACCGTGCTCGCCAACCTGACACCGTGCCCAAGCATCCACTGAAGTGGAGCACTACCAGGGGCCATGAGAAAGCCATCTACCGAAGACAGACAAGGAAGATGGCTACCGGTAGAAGGTGCGTAAGAGGCTACCAGGCATATCAAAACTACTCCCGTATCAGTAAAGGTTAAGAAGACATCCTTACAAGTAGTTTAGTTAGAAAGAGTCAGTTACCAGGCAAATGTAAATAAAATAAGTCAGTAATAGAAAATTGTAGAAAAGTGGGCCCACAAGTTATATAGAAAATAGTTAAGTTCCACGCCTATAAATAAAGGCTATGGATCATGTAAAGTGGTACACTGAAATACCCCGAACTTAAATATAGTGATTAAGGTTATTCTAATCCGTATTTAAGAGCCTTATAATGCTTAAGTAATATTGGTAAGGGAAAATAAATCCAAAAAAGAAATAAAGAAACGCTTAAAAAGCGAAAAACACTAAATAAGCGTTAAAGAACCATAGGAGGTAGGAGACCTCGGTTAGAGTATTATATGGATTCTAAGGGCTTAATAATGCCTAAATAATATATGGGAACAACTCCCGAAGAAAACAGATCCAAATAATGTATTAAAATGCTAATAGAGCTTTAGCGCACGTTTTTCGAGAAAAACCGAAAACGTGACTTTAAGAGGTCAAAGAAACCCATAAAAATAATAGATCATTATATAACTATAATTAAGCATTAATGGAAGCTTAATAACCAATAAAATTAAGGAAACGAGAAAATTCCAGAAAACGGGCCCGGTTAGTGAATAGTACCTAAACCGGGTAAATTAACGAGCGTTTTCTGTAAAAGATGAAAAATGCTCCAACTAGTAATACTGAAGGGGTCGGTTTTTAATAAGCTAATTAACCCCTCTCACACACTAACTAATTAAATAAAGAGGCAAAAAGCAAAAAGAGGGAAAAAGTAAAAAGCTATTTTACCCTCTTCTCTCACCTCACTCTCTCATTTCACTCATCTCTCTCTTCCTTCCTTCTCCCCCACCGTACTCTCTCTCTTCCTCCTCCCTTGTGCTGGCGATTTTGAAGCTCCAAAGGAAGCTCCCATGGCTTCCTCACTTCTTTTTCATGCTCCATCCTCATGTGACCTCCAAATGCAAAAATAATTGCATATCCTTACTCCCCTCATCATTCTCTAAACTTCTCTTTTCAAAATCCAAAAATGAGGAAGTTCATCTCCATGGGTTGTCCCCATTCAAAGAGAAAATGGAATCAATGTAAAGCTTGGAGTCTCCCCTCTCCTTTAAGGAAAAAATCTTCATGAAAAACTCATGTTTCCTTCATCTTCCTTCGTAACCGATTTTTACATCTTTGTAATGCCCTATTTTTCTCTCTCTTTTGAGCATAATTCCAACCTTGCAATGGTGGTGGAATCACCTTCTTGAACCAAGGGCTAAAACCCCTTTTAAAACACTCCAAAGGTAAACCCTAAAATTTGTGTTTTAAACATTTTAATGAACTAGCATTAATCTAAGGGTTAATATGTTAATTACACTTATTTTGTGTGCATTGGGTGATGGGAATGGAGTTGGGCAACTCCATTCCCTATATGGCCGATTTTGTGTAAGAAAGAGAGAAGGAGGAGAATTGGAAAAGAAAAAAGAAAATTATAAGCTCAAGGTAAGAGCTTCTTCTTAATGCCAAATTTTAATGCATTATAGTAATGGGAATGGGTAAACTAATGAAGGAAACCAAAATGTTGTAGTAGTATTGTAGTTGTGGAAGTTTAAGTATTTATGAGCAAGTGTGTGGATTGTAGGCCTTAGAGCCAAATAATTGTGTAAGTGCATTGGTATTGTAGTTTGATGGAGTATTGATGTATTGAGATAATGTTTTGATTGTTGGTAGGACCCTTGTATGGGTGTGGCTAGAATAGGAATGAATTTGGTGAGAAAGTATGTATGTGGAGAAGTTAGAATTGTAGGTGAACTATGGCAAAATTTTGGTAGGATATGGACATTTAGGGATGACTTGGTGAATGGGAAAAACCAAGGTGTGTATTGGATTGAGTAAGGATGTTTATAAACCATGGAATGGTAGTTGTGGTATGAGAATGAAAAGGTGTAAAATCTGTAGCAAGAGGTGTTGAAATGTGTTGGAGAAACAAGGAAGAATTAGTGTGTAGGACTTGGTAAAATGAGTATTGTACTGGGTAAGACTTGGGTTGAGTATAATGCTAATGAGGCAATGAAAGAGCCATAGGATTAGTGGGAAGGAGAAGGGAAAAATCTGTAGCATTTGTGGAAGAAGAAAAACTGTAACAGTGGGGGAAAATTTGACAGTGGATGCATTCTGTAACATATTTGTATAGAGATGGATTAGGTTAGTTTTGATTGCCTAATTAGGGTCAAAACACCCTAGATTATATGTAGGAATATTGGGGAAGAGATTGGTAGAAGTTTGGAGTTGAAACATAATAAAAAACAAACATAATTTACAAACCTGCAACTGGTCCGGGTCTTTAAACCGGTACAGAAACCCGGACCAGCCTTAAAACGTAGCAGTATGTAATGGCAGTGGAGTGGTCCGGGTTTACAGACCAGGACACTAACCCGGACCACCCCAAATTCATACCCAAGAGGAACTACAAACGCATGGTCCGGGTTTGTAATCAAGGACCTAAACCCGGACCATACATAAAACATACCCGAGAGCTTTTGCAAAGTAGTGGTCCGGGTATGTAAACTCGGACAGTAACCCGGACCACACCAAAATTTGCACAGAAAGTGTTTTAAAGCTATTCTGAGGTAGGGTAATGAAGGGTAATGATAGTATAAGATAATTAAGACATGATTAATGATGTTTAAAGGTCATTAAGGCCATGAACTAGCCTAGGAAATAATTTTAAGTAAGTAACATAAGTAAATGTATTTAAGTAACAATGAGATAGTAAGTATAAACTGAAAAACAGTAGGGAAAGTAATGAGTAAGGTTAATTAAGATAATTAACCACCAAACTCTATGTATATGCTAGGATTCGAATAGTGGAACACCGAAGAGGAGTCGGTGAGTCCAAAATCAACGGTGAAAGATATGATTTCTTCATGCTCTGTATCCTAACCTGGTTACCCCGATTTGTGTGCTTATTTGATCACCTAAATAAGATAAATGCATGAATCGGACTATATTGCACTTACTTGTGCTTGCTTTAGGTTGTTCTTGATATATATTGTCTTGAACACTAGTTTGTATAATTCATGAAATGAATGGACGAGGATGAAATGTATTGAACTTTGTAGTGTACTTGTGTAGTGTATTGTAACTTGTATGGATGTGTATGGGAGTATTGAATTATTGTGTGGCTTGGATGTGAATGACTTCTACTAATTCCTAACAACCTAACTCCTAACGTAAGTATTGAGTAAATTGGAATGAGTAGAAGTCCGATATAGTTTTGGACACGCGTGAGGATGAGGAGACACAAGAGGTTGGATCCGATTCCTGGTTCTTAAACTTTTCCACGGCCCAAACCCCTTAAATGGGTTGCATCCTGGATTAGTGAACCAAGTAAATCCCGGTGGTGGGACGGTGTAGTCCCCGGGTGGACAAATGGAGCTAACAAGTATTGTGTATCGTGTATGTATTGTGTATGTATCGTGTATGTGTATTTCGGAAGAAGGTAAGTAAGTATTGGTTGACTTGTATTGTCTTCCTTGTATGTATTGAAGTGTATGTATGTATTCCTTGTGTAGTATTGTAGCATTATAAATGAAGCATGTATGTACTATAAAATGAACTGCATGTATTCGACCAAGTGGTCGGCGTACCCTCGCTAGTACGCGGGGTATGCGGAAGTCATATGCAGCGTAAGCTGAGCCCCTAGGGGCAATGTTTTTATTTTACAGGTACCGAAGCAGTTATGAACATGGTAAGAGTCCGACATCTTGCTTGGGTAGCTAGAGAAGGATTGTAGTTAGTAGTGATTTGTATAAGGCTTGTTGTAATACTCCGTATTTTTTTTACGTTTGCAGATTTCATGACATAACGTTCCGGTTTATGTCATTACTTATGTTGTGTGATGCTTTGTTTAGTTGATGGGACGTTCGAGGTATTTAAATAAAAGACAGGGGCAAGGAGGTCGTTTCCCTTTCTTTTATTTTGGTAAGACATTAATAAAGAAAATAGAGTCCATTATGTTATTTCCTCGCTCAGTTTTTCCCGATCAGTTTCAAGACGTGGTGTGTTCTCCTCGCGACAGTTTTCAGCATCCCTCTCCTCTCCTTCTCCTTTGAGTGCTAATTCCTGGTGCATTGCTGGTGCGTTTGAGATCGAATTCCGGTTCTGTGTGATTGCCCTTCCTCTGCGGTGGTTCAGGTTTGGTTTTCCTTTCGGTTTTGGTGGTGTTCGCTTCTGTTTTGAGGGAGGCAGTGTTTTGATTGATTGGATTGTTTGCTGGCTGAATTCAGTGTTGTCTGGTGCATTTCCTCTGCTGCGTTCTGTGCGTTGAGTTGCTGGTAACGTCTGGCTGGATTCTGCGCTTCGAATTCAAGTAAGTGGGGGATGGAATCGGGGTAGTTTACTCACCCTCGGGGATTGTTTTAATATCTGTTCCGTATCCGATTTCGAGTGTTGCCTGGGTGTTTTCTCATTGGATTTGCGTTGTTAATCGTTTGGCTAAGCCCCCGAGGGTACTGATTTACCGTTCTGTGAGTTTTGTGTGAGTTATGGTGATTTTTGGCTGATTTCTGCTCGTCTGATCGCTCTGGATTTCGCCAGTTTCGCGCTGTCTGAACGTCTGTCCGAACTTGTAAGTTCAGACAGTGCATCGGGCGCGTTTTGTTTTTGAAGGTTTTGAAGTGTCCGAACATCGGTCCGAACTTCAAAGTTCGGACCTGACGTGAGGATGAATTTTTCGTAAAAGTTTCGACGTGTGTCCGAACTTGCAAGGTCGGACGCAAGTTCGGACACGAAGATGGTTCCGGCTTTTAACTCTCGACTTACGTCCGAACTTCGACGTTCGGACGTAAGTTCGGACATTTGTATCTCCGCGACCTCTGATTCTCGGCCTCTGTCCGAACTTGCAAGGTCGGACGCAAGTTCGGACATGCCACTGTTTTGAGCGTAACTCCTTCGTTTTAGCTCCGTTTTGAGTTCCGTTTGCGGGGTTGGATTCCCCTATCTGTGTACAAGCTTCTTATGCTGTTTATATGCATTTTTATGCACTTAAGATCTGTTTTGTGAGCTTTTGGTTTTGGGACCTAGTTACTTTGCTTCTGAGCCTTGGATAGTCGGGTCGGGCTGTCCCGTAGCATGCTGCGCAGGAATTCCTTCTGTTTATACTCCTTAGGGTCTCCCTTAGGACGTTGTTTGACCGACGGGTCTGTTAGCTGTCTCTACGGCTTCTGTTGTGGGATCCTCGGATCCATAGGACCTTACGTGAGTCCTTCTGTTGTGTTAGCTTGTTTCTAGTGTCCCATTCTTCTGTTTCTGATCTGAAGGTCCGACTGTGTTTTGAAGTGATATTCCGTTCTGCTCTGCCTCTGTTTTGTGGTGTCATTCAGTCTATTTATTGACTCCGCTATCCTCTCTGTTTATAAGTATTCTTCTGCTTCTGTTTTGAGTGGGCTTCCTTGAGGAAGTCTTCTGCTTGCTGGGCTGTTTAGCTCACCCCTTTACTTTGCTGCAGATTGAGCTCGTGGGATCTTCTCTTCTCGTCCCCTCCTGGAGCTTCGTTATTTTTATGTGTCTTTAGACCTTATTTGCTTGCGCTTTGGACGCTTTAGTACTTTGTGTAGCCTTCGGGCCTCTCTCTTTGTATTTGACTTATAAGCTTTTGGATCTTGTAAACTCTTTGGTATTTATACAAGTTTCTTATTCAGTCTTGGGATTCGTTTGCTTAGAGCCTTGCGACGTTAGGTAGTAGACTCGCGGCGTGTAACGGCCCTAACTCCTAGGCCGGTTTTGGGGTCGTTACACTTGTAGCCTTGAAGTTGTAGGGTACCAAGGGGTACACCATATGTATTGGAAGTAAGTGGTTTGTGAGGAATGGGTAGATGTAGACTCTTAATGAGTATGTATGATCTTCGAAGAAGTATTGAATTTGTATTTGGAACTTAGTAAACTCGGTATGTTATATTGTATTGTATGGTATTGTAATGGAGTATTGTGTTGAATGGGAAGTCGTAGTACCGGTTGTAATTGTAGTAAGGATTGTATTTGTGTAGCACTCGGATATTCCGGTCCACCAGACCGATGCTGTATGTAGTAGTAGCCTTGTTAGTCACGTGGGTGGCTAACGGCATTGTATCACCCGTCGTTGTGTAAGTATGTATCCGCTGCGTGAGTCTGGATGTATAAGGAGATTGGACGGTAATGACGGTATTAGCGGTAGGGGTGTTACAAAAAGTGGTATCAGAGCGAAGTATCGCTCTGATGACTGGAAATACCGAGTTAGGAATTAGAAGCTTAGGGCTAAGGGCTGAGTGATAGCATTAGAGATATGCTAGTTAGGAACTCCCGGTGAGTACCGGATACCTACAATATCAGACCCGCCCTCCACAACCCCATTGTATAACTTGGGAAAGAACGCCAGAGAGAAGGAAAGTCCTCTCATACTCGAGAAAACCCGATCTGGCAGTTGTGAAATCACCGTACGGTAAACAAGAACCGATATGTAGTAGATTCCAGGAAATGGAAGTCCCGGAGATGGATCCCGGTTGAACAACAATACCTGCACTTAATAGCGGTAAATGAGTACTCCAGCCATAAAGAGGCTACAACTTACAACAGCATGGGGTGACATGCTTAGCAGTCACGACACCTGGCTAGACAACTAGCCGCAGGAACAGAAGCACTGAGAGTGCAACGGAGCGGAAAAAGGAGCAGTAACGGAACCCGAGACACAAGTCTACGGGACAGTAATAGCTAAATAGCACCATCAATGGTGTGCCAGCTGACTAAGGACATAGTCGGGAATGGTTAACTCCGAAACTACAACGCTAAAGAGGTTATAATACCTGGACATCATAGCTTAAACAGTTATAAGAACATTCACGAGATATAAACCGACAGGACTACAGGAGTAGCGCCAAAACAGCTATAGCTCAATACCACGGTAAACATGTGGGAACGAGCAACAAGGAAAAACACAAAACTGAATAAATAGGGATCTCCAAGGATTGGAGAAGTACCCTGGTCCACGACAGCATGTCAAGATCACGGAGGAGTTACTTAAAGGACCAAGTATCCCAAACACAAACCAATGTTTCAAAGGAAGAGTCAACAAGACTACCAAATACGAATGGGAAGCCATACCGTGATCGGTATAAGTTTACCAAAAAACCACCAGTACGCGCACTTGCCACGGCAAGTGCAGTAAGAACAAGAATATGTAGAGGAACCCTAACACACCACAAGTACTTAGTAAGGTATTGTAACCGCAATGAAGCAACCACAGGATCACACATCCTAAAAACTGAAAGAATGAAAACTTGGAAAGGCCTAACGGCCCGACCATTGTATTAAGGACACACCAGTCAGCGGGAAGCTGGACTTGGTCAAGACCTCAGACATCGCCTCGCCATGAGAAACTTCTTTTAACACGGAACTAGGATTTTAAAACCCAAAAATTTCCTTCCAAAACCACAACCCTTCTTTTAAACCTTGAATTTTAAAACCAAACCAACAGAATTACGGTGAGTATCATAGAATGATACAAGAGGAGTTGACAATAGAATACTTCACCTAGGCGTGTGACGAGCACTACGAGTGTACCCAAACACGGGATGTGGGACGACCGCACTCCGAAGGAGCTTGCGGGCCCGACAGGTAGTTGGGTAAGTGGTAACGTATCAACAAGGTACCCCACGTATGTATACATGTAGTGTACAGAACACAGGAAGTAGTCAACTCCGTTCTACGGACCAGCAGTAAGCTCAAACCAGAACAGCTGGACACCTCAGACGATCAAGGAGAAGGAACTCAGCTAAGTAATAAGTATAAAGGAACTCAGGGAATCCATCTGAGGATAAGGAATGAGGACTAGGAAGTGCAAAGAGCATAGACTAGTAGGTATAGACATTGAATATGTTTCGAAGATTTCAAGCAAATACATGACAGCTGGAAGGGATACCCAGCTTAAACACAGTAAGGCGAATGCCTAACGTGAACACAACGATGCTCAACAACGAGACAGAGTTCCCATGAGCAATCACAGGATTACCACAAGGTATAACCGGTCTACCCCAGAACGGGAGACGTTATAACCCTAAAGGGAATAGCTCAAATACAATACCACAAGGCAGCATAGTGGACACAACAGGTCATAAACATTAGCCGGATGTAACGGCGTAACCAACAACACCCAGGAGAAATCCTTGAAGGGTGTCCAAGTTAACAACAATCGGACAAAACGAGCACGAAAGCTAGAACGAACACTCGGTTAGGACACCAAAGGGATTTCGCTTAACGGGAAATACCTTAAATTACCAGAAGGCACTGATTAACACCAGATTGCCTAAAGGGTCCCTTATGAACGGAAGCGTGATGCCACGACTTGCCATGGAGCCTAGTAATACCTCCAACCTATGGGGTATACAAGGAATGGAAACATGTATAAGCAGCTTGCAAAGAGCATAGCTTGCAGCAATAAGGCTTAAAAGCCACAAACCAAATACGTTATAAAAACTTAAACGGTTAGAAAACCCACACCATTTAATATCAAGACTTGCAAAGATAATGCTCATACGACAAATAGATCGACAACTGAATAACCCAATTGAACTCAACATCATTAGTGGCTGGGAGTAATAGCCACCTCAGTGTCACTGTCACTAGGGCATCAGTCTAGTATACAGTTGACAAGCTTTTAATTACCCTTCATGCCTTCTGTAACAATGGTAGCACAGAGGCATAGGAATCGTGATAATGCCAACATTGGCCTAGTCCACACTTGGACACTACAGGAAACTTGAGGGAAGATACCTCTCGTTAACCGAAGACCACCAATATGGTGAAGATGTGAACCCTTAGAAAAGGATTCCATCAACTATAACAACAAGCTCGCGCATGTAGATATTGCCAAGAGGCGATTGAACAAGGAAAAGAGAATTCCAAACATTACGATTTAAAGGAGTAAGTATACTCCATATGCACCCAAACATATGGTAAACTATTGTAAGAATGGTGGAAGTATGTAAGTAAAGACCAACATAGTAAACCTTGTCATGAGACCTATGAGTGGAAACAACCTCTCAACAAGAACGTTCATTTATCAGTGAAAAAAAATACTCTCCAATTGGAGAACGGGACCAGAAGACCCTGGAAGTTTCTTGGGATGTCCCGGTGATGTACATACAAAGTAAAACTGCACAGCTAGAGTCTATAACCAATGCTCAGCCCTGGGAGACAGTAATTGTCAAAAACAATCAATGTGAATGCACATTGGACACCACGAATGATCAACGCTCAAGGGAGCTCGTAACCCGATAAATTACCTCATCCTTGGTCAACCAAGACACTTGAGTAATGTGAGGTAAGTTAACCTACACATGAAACCCAAATCGAAGTAAAACATCTCCACATTGGGAAGATAGTAATACTGCGGTATGCTACGACAACCGTCATACACACGAACATTGGAAACCCCCGATGTATTCACACCATAAGGAAATGGTGCCAACGACAATGACAAGGAGTAAAGATTAACTACCACAGTAACAGAGACCGTAAAAACGATGTTGTATAATGAGTAAGAACACGGTGTGCAACAAGCGACCGCTATGAGGAAGTAGTAGACAATGACACGGAGTATAAGTATGAGAAGACAGGCAAAAATATTCATTCCTATCACATAAGTGACTTACTGCCAAGCGTTTACGCCTCTGCACTCTGTATGACTGAGTGTTTTGGTATTGCACTTGCGCAGTGATGATCTAGTGGGATAGCGAGGAATATGGAGAATGTAAACCGTAGTAAACTCTTCTTTTCACCGATGAACATGGCAGAAGCTAATTAAGCAAAAGCTTAGAAACAACC